>JBBIGB010000156.1:8050266-8062094 GCA_037577075.1 Alestopetersius hilgendorfi
TGTGTGTGTGTGTGTGTGTGTGTGTGTGTGTGTGTGTGTGTGTGTGTGTGTGTGTGAAATGCATTGATTTAACATTTTGCCATTGTACTATGTGTGATCATCCCTGAATAAAAATTATCTGTCTTTCAAGTCTGAAATCCCATGTGCTACAAAAAAATAAAATACAATTTCAAAACAAAACAGTTTAACAGTGTAACCCATTAATGTCTATATGTGTATTCTGGTTTCTGACCTAATGGGCACCACATGTTTTGGAAATTCAATACAAATTCTTAATTGCTGTAAAAAAAAAAATTCAATTAGATGGTTGTGTATGTGTTTGAGTGCATGTGTGTGTCTGTGTGACCTCACAGTAAGTAGGAAACATACATATAATAGTGAGGTACAAAGTGGAAAACACAGATATACTGCAAACACAAATAAATAAACCAATAAAGAATCAATGTATGTGGATATACAAGTTTTCCCATAAATATGTTACCAGCATGTTGTGTAGTTTGTGCCACAACTGTCCAACTTCTGAATGATTAAATGTCTTTGGCTAAAATATCATTAGCTTAAAAGGGTTATATCAGTGAAGTTGCTGACATCATATTGACATTATCATAAAATAATTTACAAATTAAGGTTGGGTGATGCTGCTAATGTACTTTTAGAGCTGGTTGCAAGTAATAACCAGGTTAATATCCTGCTACCAACAACTCTGAAAGCCTCCTTGTGGAAATCACTGGATAATAAACACTGGAAATCCTTTCTATACATCAGTAGAACCAATGCATCAGCATTGATCTGATGGTGTTTGTGCTTTGACTCACTGGCACTGGTCACTATTATGACTAGATATTACACACAAAGCACAAAGAGTGGCACAAAGAGGTCAGTACTGGCAACATGTGGGCTTTGTGTAACTATTGTTCTGCATTACATAAAGCATAACTCGTAACTTGTGATGTTTGGGGGGGGGGGGGTGATGCATTGTTAAGCCGGTGTGTGTTTAAAATAGTAAAAAAAAAGAGGTTTGTCAATAGTATAACACTCAAAGCTACACTAAATGGAAAGTATTGGAGCACCTGACCTTTACATCAACATGAACTCCAATGACATTGCATTTAAATACATAATAAATTAATATGGAGATGGTCCCCCTTTGCAGCTATGATAGCTTCCCCTCTTCATGGAAGGCTTTCTACAAGTTTGTGGAGTGTTTCTGTGGGAATTGTGCCCATTCATTCTAAAGAGCCTTTATGAGATCAGGCAATAATGTCGGATGAGAAGCTTTGGCTTGCAATCTCCGTTCCAGTACATCAGGTGTTGAATGGGGTTGAGGTCAGAGCTCTGTGTGATCAAGTCGTTCCAAACCAAGCTCACTCAAACATGTCTTTGTGGACTTTGCTTTGTGTTCTGGGGCACAGACATGCTGAAATAGAAATGGTTCTTCCCCAAACGGTGTCCACAAGGTTGGAAGCATGGCGTTGTCCAAAATGTCTTGGTATGCTGAAGCATTAAAATTACACTTCACTGAAAAACAGGTGTGTCCCAATACTTTTGTCCATATAGTGTAGCGTGTGTGCTGGGTGCTGCCAGGTTTAGGTGTAGAGTCCTATTCCAGTCACTAGAGGCAGAACTTTTTTTTAACAACGGTTCTTTTTAGGTCCCCAACGTGATGTCTAGATACTCCAAACATGGCAGATTCAGAGGGAAAAGAGGGGTCTAAGCAGACTGTCAGCATCAACCATGCTACAGGTAGGCTTATGCAAGGGATTTCTCGTTGCATGTGAGGTTAAAAAGACTGACCAGGAGAATAATCAGTCAGTGAAGGCGTTTTGGCTTTAGTAGCTGGCTCGCTAACCTCAGCCTCTACCCATCGTTATCCTATACTGACATCTGGCTATTGCTAAGTTCCCCCTGAAATTGCATCATGTATCGCATTTATGACATTTACTCCTAATTTACCTCATGTATATATTGTAAAATAAGTAGCCGTGTTTATTAAAATAGCCTCGGTAACTTCTTGTTATGGACTGTGGCTACTGTTGCTGTGAAAATGTTAGCTAAGCTAGCTGGCTCATAAGTGAACCACTCATTAGGGTATAAGGCAGCTAAATGCTAACACTCTCTTTATTTTTGGGGGTTGTAATGTATTCCTTCAGTTAAATGCAATAAATTACTTTGTTTTTACAGTGTATAGTGATGATTTATAAATCACATACATATGTAGGTTTAATTTTATATGTATATATATAATGTGATTACATGCAGATAAACTTCAATATTTATATTTTTATAATATTTATATTGTATATTATACTAGTATATTGTATATTTGTCTTTGCTGCTGTAACATCCTGTGGGACTAATACATCATCTCATATTGTACCACAGATGGCGATAAGAAATTGGTGGGTATTTCACAAGTGAAGGTGAGTTAAAACAGCAACAGTGCTTTCAATTATTTATATTTAATATTCATGTTCAAGTGACCAAACTCTGAGTGTGTGGACAGTTCACTGTGCATTGTATATAAATATATGTAAAAAAATGTGCAACGGTTGAAGTAAACAGCATGACAAGTATAAACAGTTTAACAGTATAAAATGGCTTGAGAAAAGTGAAAATAGCTGCCTAGTAGGTGCTCTAGTGGCTGACTCAATACGCACAATATGTTATCTGTTTTTTGGGGGACGTCCTGCCCACCAGTTTAAATGTTCTGAGAATGATTTATATCCGTGAGGAGTGCAAGTTAAGACTCCGGCATATCTTGCTAAATCAGCGTAGCTGGAAAGGGATGATGGCATGAGATAGGAAGCTGATCTTTTGTGAGTGGAAATGTGGTAATCTGTGTGTCATGCAAAGAGTACATTTCAGTGGACAGACTTTCCAATACTGCTTTGGTTTCTGTTGTCTGTAGAGTGATGGCAAGGAGCTGACCAAAGAAGAGAAACAACGTTTAAGGAAAGAGAAGAAGCAACAGAAAAAGGGAAAGAAGGATGACAGGGGTCCAACAGAAAAAGGGACGGACAAGAAGGCAGCCCCTTCAACTGCTTCTCAACCTGTTGTGCAAACTCCAGCACAGAAAGGTTGGATTGAGGCATAATTCTGGACTCGTTCGAAAGTGTTCTTAAATAATTTCTATTGATTCCATATCAGGCTTTTGTCACATCCCAGGTCTGCTGAATTTGCATTGTTTCACTAGGAGCTAGAGCTGCATGGTATGGGCAGGATATCAGTAATGTAAAATATTGTGATCACAGTGAATTTCAAAAATATTCATCATCCTTTTTTACAGAGTTTTCTGTAAATATTTTAAAGTTTCAAAATGTACATTCCTTCCATTCCATTCAAATCATAGTTTTTGTCATGTAGCAAAACCAACACGCACATCTCCTTGTTCAACCTACAGCAGTTAAGCCCTGCTCATTCATACTGAAGTTCTAAGGAGTGTTTCAGGCCTGTACCGCCTTTGCAATGAGTTGCAATACAGGGTGGAAAAAAGATTATTTACACAGTTATAGAAGGGAAAACTTGGAGGCTTATTTGCATATTGCTACAAATAATAGTTTTGCCTTTTTTATTAATAACTATAGTTTTAGAGGCTAGAATTTAGTGTTCTCTTTGTTTTATTTGTTTGTATATAGTGTGTCCTATTGGGTTTCAACAGAGTAGTTTCCCGCTGTGCAATCTATTCTGGTATAAATTAGATACTCTCTTGTTAATATGCCCTCCTTCAGTATGTATCTTGACTCGTCTCATTGAGTTATTTTAATTGTCTGTCTTGTAGCCCCAGCAGCAGCTTCCACGCCCGTCAATGTGCATGTGCCAGAGTCCACTGCACCTACGGACAAAGCAGCTAAGAGCAAAGCAGAGCTAAAAGCAGAACGGCGAGCTCGCCAAGAAGCAGAACGAGCGTCGAAACAGGCAAAGAAGGAGCAGGGCTCACAACCCACCTCCAGCAAGGCAAAAGCACCACCAAGTGAGCCAGGTATAACCAATAACTGTTAATTGAATAGTTCTGTAGCAGGTCATAAAGTGTTGAAACATAGTGTGACATGTTAACTGACTGAAGTGTGGATTTATTTATACGGCTTCTACCATATTTCCTCAGCTGTGAAGCGATTACCAGAACATATCCAAGTAGACGATCCTGCTGCTGTAAAAAAACTGGCCAAGAAGCTGGAGAGACAACAGGTTAATGAGATTTCCATGCATTTTTTTTTTTACTTCCTGCCATGCTTGTGTGTGATGTTTTCGCTAATAATTTCCTCCCTTTACCATCCCAAATGGTACTTTTCTGATATTTCAGCACACTTACTTCAGATGCTTTACCTCCCATTTGTTTCAGAAGTCAGGGCAAGGAACCAGTATAAATGTGTCTCGAATCAAGGTCTGGGTCTACACTGTGTGTGCAGTGGAGGTTTTTTGCCTTTTCATCATGGTTGATGTGTATTTTTATTTTATTCGGGTGGAGAGACAAATGGGATTACTTGTGTGAAGTGTACATTGTGTGTTTTGGTCTTCTGTAGCTTAGCTGGCATCTGTTTTGGTTTCTTATTATTTGGTTTCTTATTATTGGTTTCTTATTATTTCTTCTTAAATAATGATGTTTTTCCACCTGATCGTGTGGTATGGAATGGTACAGTTACTAATGTGAACCTAGAACTATCTATACCTGGTCAAGTACCCATTTATGTTTCCTCATCCCCATCAGAACTGTGCCATCTAAAGGTAAATCGTCACAGACAACGATTCTGGCACAAAAAAAATGGCAGGTGTGAGTGATATCTTGTAATTTTGCAATAATTGTGTTTGAACAATTAATAGTCTGGTTGGTACCCAAGCAGTAATATAATATTTGGTAGTCTGGTTTCTACCCAATCAGTAATATAAGCACGAATATTCAGGTATTGAACAGGTCACTTTAATACTAAGTTGTAGCTATATTGCACCATAACATCAGTACCACACACCAGTGGAAAAACATCTATTGTGTCATTAGTGCTAGATGGTCATCTGTTGCTTGTTTTATTCATTTCATCATGTAAAGTACATTCTGTGTATTTTGTTCAGTGTACATCAGCTGTGAATGCTTCATCAATACTCCATTAGACAGCAGAATCATTATTCTGTTCCAGTGTCAGCGCTGATCCTGAAATGAACAAGGCACCCCTGCCTAGTAACAGGGCTGACATTCTCCTAAGCAGGTTGCTACAGTCACTGTTCTTTATTCTTACAGATCCCTTTGAGGTCAGACTATGGGTACAAAGTCAGCTTGTTCTCACATCTACACCAGTACAGTCGTAAAGCGCCTCTGACCCAGCAAATCAGGTACTGCACAGTTACAAGAACACTTACAGGATCAGCCACAACCTTAAAAAAACTGACAGATGAAATTAATAATGTGTGTGTATTAGGGCTGCACGATATTAGGAAAACATGCGATAATGTTGTTGAGTGTTGCGATGGCGATATCACATGCGATAAGTAAGTAAAAACTTAGTGTTAATGTTTTTCTGCTTTGGATATCCTGGTAACATAGATTCCAGACGCTGACTAGTCTATGCATAAAAAATTTAATGCAATACTTCCATTCCAGCATGTTTTTTTTAAAAAAGAATTTACTTAAACAGAGCATTTAATGCCTCGGATGGAACATTTGAACCACTGGACGTTGTTGAAAAAAATCTGAAAATATTTTAATATTTAAATCTTAAATAAATGTAAACATAATTTAAATTCTTAGCCAGAAAATAACAGTAAAAGGAACAATCTATAACAATAACACAGAAGATGAAGAAACTGCTCAGTGATTTTTTTTATTTTTTTTGCCCTCTTCTCTGTGGCGCTGGGTGAAGAGTTTTGGAAAAACACCATTTATTCAGTTCAGTCAGTCTTTTGTGATATGTATATCGTGATGGCGGTAAATTTGCGATATATTGTGCAGCCCTAGTGTGTATGTTTTTACAAAACATGACTTTTGTACTTTTTTCACCTTCAAATCGGCACTTGCTTCTTGCTCTCAAAAAGAAGAAAAATCTGCCTTGTGCATGTTATCCCCTGTGTCATGACCAGACATACTTGGAGGAGATTCCTCCCAAATGACCCCCTGTTGCTGGTCACTCAAGTAGTATGCCAACCACACCAACGTCATGATTCCTGATCATAAGATAGCATGTTGTGTAGCGTAAACAATAGAGCCATCTGATGCAAGTCCTGATGTGGTTCTGTGGCTCTACCTCCGAGTTCTTGTAGAGTCCATGCCTAAATGGATCAGAGCTGTTTTTGCAGCATAAAGTGGAATTACACCTATTAGGCAGGTGGTTTAGTGTTGTGGCTGATCATTTGTCATTACGGTCTCTGGCAGATGACATCACTATATTAGAAAGGTTACTACAACTTTCATGAATAAACTGTCATTTCTAGCATCCCTGCCACAGTTATCCACCCCTCCATTGTGCGATTGGGTCTGCAGTACTCCCAGGGTATCATAGCCGGCTCCAACGCTCGCTCTGTGGCTTTGCTGCATGCTTTTAAACAGGTACACAGTTGCTTCCTCACTTTTTCATTAGGGGTGCATGAGCTACTGGTTGGTGTACCTCGTCACTGAATTTGCGATGACAGGAAAAGTTACATTTCTATTTTATTTATATGGAAATACAAATGATAATTCCATTTTAAACTCACCGAACTGTTTAGCATATTGAATAACTGGCTGCACACATAAGTGATTGGCAATTTAATTTTAGATCCAGATGGGGATACCACTGCTGTCAATAAAAGTTTGAAGGCCAAACTCCTAAATTTATATATATAAGTCTTTATAAAACGCACGTTTATGAATTACATCACTGGGCACGTTTGATGCAGCCTGTATGAGTAATTGGTGCCAAACAGATGCTTTAAATCTAATTGTTATTGGTATCTGTATCAGTAGTGTATCTATCACAACAAGGTATTTTGTTAGTTATTGGTCAGGAAGTTCTACATCGTTCTATTTCTAATTTTCAGCTTAAGTTTGGTTAACCAAGTACAGTATTTGATTTAATACATAACCATTTGTTTTAAAGTTAAACGTTGTTTAAAGTTAAGTAATTGTGAATTGTCATTCTTCAACTTTGAATTGTTACTGTTGCAGGTTATTCAAGACTACAGCACTCCTCCAAATGAGGAGTTAGCTAGAGATCTAGTAAACAAACTGAAGCCTTACATCAGGTTGGAATTTTCTGTATGTCTCCATACTGTTTGCTATTGCAAACATTGATACATGAATGATCATTTCATGGCCTCAGTGTATTTTAAAGAAAAGTTTTTTCTTCCTTTGCAGTTTTCTCAATCAATGTCGCCCCCTGTCTGCAAGCATGGGTAATGCAATAAAGTACATCAAGAAAGAGATCTCTAATGTTCCCAGTCACTGCAAAGAAGAGGAGGTAAGGAGTATGACTAACGAGAGCTGAAACTTCAGCATAGTCTAATAGATCAATCTGGAAGGAGACTGATGCAGGTTATTTGGAAAAGCGAATGTATGTTAGTGATTGATTTTCATTTATCAGAAAGTATTTAACTGTACAAATAATCTAGACTGAAATAGTATTCTAAAAAAAAAAGAAAATGCTGTCTTTCATATTGAATGTTGTTAAAGCTGTGGTCTCTTAAAAGATTTATTTTGTCTACAGGCTAAGAAGAATCTGTTGTCATGTATTGACAGCTATGTGAAAGTGAAGATCACATTAGCTGCGACAGCCATCTCTAAATGTGCAATCGATAAGATTAGTGATGGTGATGTCATTCTGGTATATGGATGGTAAGACAGTTGAATGGAGTTTTTCTTCCTTTATTCGCCCTTGGTTTTAAATTCATATACACAGTGCAACAAAGTACATGTTAATAGGGGGAGTGTCTTGATAAGAGCATATGTATTGTCATACTGATTGGCATTGCAAATGTAAGCTTTTAAACATGTTTAATCATTATAAAATCTGTTTTTCAGCTCTTCACTTGTTAATCACATCCTGTGCGAGGCCTTTGAAAAGCAGATAAAGTTCAGAGTCATTGTGGTGGACAGTCGGCCGAGGTTGGAGGGCAGGGAGGCGCTGAGGCGTTTAGTGAAGAGGGGGATTCGCTGTACTTATGTTCTCATATCTGCTGTGTCCTACATTTTGCCTGAGGTAACTTAAATACTGCATGTCTTTTTCAAATGAGCATGTTGGATTGACTGTTGTTTCATAGCCCGTGTTGGTGGAGCGATTCTTAACCAATGTAAATGTGCTCTCACAGGTATCCAAGGTGTTTCTTGGAGCACATGCTCTTCTGGCCAATGGATACGTGATGTCACGGGTAGGAACATCTCAAATCGCCCTTGTGGCCAAGGCCTACAACGTGCCTGTGTTGGTCTGCTGTGAGACCTACAAGTTCTGCGAACGAGTACAGACGGACTCCTTCGTATCTAATGAACTTGGTAATTATGACCAACTTAAGACTGTTAAAGATTCCACTGTACTTTTACCATTTTGTTTAAAACGCCTTAACGTGTGGATGAAAATAGCATTCTTTTAAAAACTAAAACATCTTTTTACAGATGACCCTGATGACCTGATTGTTACTCGAGAGGGAAAGACGCAGTTGGCAGACTGGCAGAGTGTGAAGTCCCTGGGCTTGCTGAACTTGGTGTATGATGTAACACCTCCAGACTTTGTTGACCTGGTGATCACAGAGCTAGGCATGATCCCATGTACATCTGTGCCTGTAGTGCTACGAGTCAAGAATGTGGATCAGTAATGAAGGCTTGCATCTGTGCATCCACTACACTCTATGGGCTCTCGGCATAAAATAAACCTACATCTGAAATGGCACTTGCTTTTTAATCATAGCTCTTCTGTCTTTTTTTTCCCATCCCTTGAAACACTTACTTTTTTGGACACTCCCTAACATTTGCTCAGTGTAAAAAAAGTCCATTTGTTTGAAGATATGTGAAAGTAGCTAGTGTTAGCTTGTTCACAGTTTAGATAGAGGGTTGGTGTACAGCACAGTATAGTGGCTGCCATGCCCACACATTTAATTCAACCCAAATGGGGCATGTGTTTGAGCAGGGAAATGACAAAATTGTCCAGGACTGAATTGAAGAAAGGTGTTTTAAGGCAGTGGTCCCCAAACCCCGGGTCGCGGACCGGTACCGGGCCGTGGGTCATGTGGTCCCGGTCCGCGGGCTGCACAGAAAAAAAACGTGGATGTTACCCGTGTTATGATGTCGGCTCCATGCTATTAAAATGCTGTTAATAAAGCTGCGAGGACACATTGGATTTACGTTTATTGTATTTTAATGATTCCCTGTTATTATATTTTTAAAATATCCCCATTTTTATGCGTATCATTTATCTGTATAACTGCGTATACGTATATTTATCTGCCACTCTTTAAAGGCCGGGCCGTGAAAATAGTTTCTGATATTAAACCGGTCCGTGACCAAATAAAGGTTGAGGACCACTGTTTTAAGGCATTGACTTAGACGCATGTTTTCATTAAAGTCAGTTATTCAACCTGAATTTCAGATGCTGATGCAATATGTAGAATGTGGTGTTCACTGCTTTAATGACTAAATCAGGCCACAGCACTGAAATTGAAATCCTGTCAGTGTACATTTGTTGCTTTAAGATTTGATTTCGCTCTCTCAGTTAAATATAATTGGCTCCAACCTAAAATCAAAGCTTGTAAATTAATACTGATTGTTGTATTAAGATTATTGTTTATTTTCCTGTTATCTTTGACCAAAGTGTGAAGACTTTACTCACCTTTAAAATATCTGATTGGTGATTGCATCACCTTGCCTCAGCAAAAAATCTTGACAAATGAAATGACGCTTCACTTCTCCACCCATCATGATAGAAAAATCCTTATTTAGCTCAAAGACCTTCCCTTGTACATTAGACATTTCACTCAAATACTTGAAAGTACATCAGTAGTTCCAATTCATGTTGACATATAATAAAGAGGCAGCTGACTCATGTAACGCCATTATAACAATGTTTTGGGAGGAAAAAAAAAAGACAGTGACAATACAGTTCTTGAACATTTAATTCAAGACAGAAGACTTTATACATACGTTAATTTCATTGCGTCATAGTGGAAAGCTACCATTAGTGAGGCCAAAAATAATGTCAGTTGTATTGTGACACTACACCATTAAGAGCTAGTTTCCCAGACCAAGATTAAGCCTAAAAAGAATTGACTTGTGATTCTACACTGGCACCTTAGTTCATGTCTGGGGAAAAATGCTCTGCTATGGTTTAATGTCATTTAAAGTTTACTTTTTAACACTTAGTCCACCACTACTGTTCTTTCAAAGCGCTCAAACAGTCCTATGCAAATAACACTTGAACCCTGGTCATCTAGTTACAAACTGTAAACATATTTGGCAATAGCATCCCACTGTTTTTTTAAAACAAGTACCGTATATACGTAGGCATATGTATTTGTCTATTAAACACAAGTAAAAGCTGAGAAATATTAAAAAAGTGACCATATTTTTTGTGTGCAAAATAAAAATAATGCAGTAATGTGCAAATAATGAGAGCTTAAGACCCTTGGCCAATAATGCAGTGCTACAATGATTTCATGAAACATTATGCAGCAGTACAAAAGCACAATGCAGTACAGGCTTAGTAGTTCATGGCCTGGGACCACCTCACAGCAAGAAGGGTTCGATTCCCTGCCCTGCGATGGACTGGCGATCTGTCTGTGGTATTTCTTGCCTCCCGAACCTGCCATCTTCGACCCTCTGCCTCAACCATTCTGGGTCTGCAACATTGAGCTTTCTATCCTGATTCTTTGCTCAGTGCACAATCTTTTTGTTTTGTTTTTTTTTTAACTTAAAAAATGTCTTAAGCACCCTTACTAAAACTGAAAATGACAGATACCAGAGCTAAAATTGGAAACGTTCATTCAATGCATTTTAGTATAAAAGTCTTGTTATCATTCTCTTGTTTTGTTCAGTGTTGTCGACCACATCTTTGTCAGGAGGCCAGATCTCATGTGCCTTTGGCTTTTCGCCTTTGGGTTACCCATAATAATGCTGAAATAACAACTGTGGACCCGCCCAGTATTGCCATGACCTCCAGCATGGGAAACTCACCCTGCAATTCATCAAAGAAACATAAGTATGACAATTCATTTCTTTCTTCTATAAAGATGTTGTTACTATTGCTATTTTCTATCTCAGAATACACTGTGCAATGATGTACTGCTCTTAAGCTAAAGGACCACCCAAGCTGGAATTCTTACCTGTCTAAGGCATTTATATCCATGGAAGTCGTGGGCACAGCTACACTCAAAGAATCCTGGTCCATACGGCATGCAGAGAGAGTTCTCAGGGCAGTCCCAGGCTGCAGAGAAAGTGGTGAGTGAAAATGGTTCGCAATAACCATAAGTAGAAACATGTGATGGATTGTGGACTTACACATGTGTCCGGTCTGATTACAGGCATTCCTCTGTCCTTCACAGAGCCTAGTGTCCCTTTTAACCTCCACTCTATCCCATGACATGTTCCCCCCTGGACACTCCAGCTTTACGGGCAGGATGCTGAGTGAAAGGTAGTGTTAGATGAACATATATGTACTTTCACCTGATATTTGACGATATAGTGGCGTCACTTACAGATGTGTCAGACGATTAAAACCTTGGAATATAAAATCACTCAGATTGGAAATAGGGTTGCTGGAGAGATCTCTGCAAAGAACACAACTGAGATTAGGCAAAGAGTTTATGATATACACTATATGGACAAAGTATTGGGACATCTAAACATTACATCAACAGGGACATTAATATCACTGTTATCATGT
>JBBIGB010000156.1:8062194-8076744 GCA_037577075.1 Alestopetersius hilgendorfi
TCTCTCTCTCTCTCTCTCTCTCTCTCTCTGTCTCTGTCCCTCTCTCTCTGTGTCTCTGTCTCTCTCTCTCTCTGTCTGTCTGTCTGTCTCTTTCTCTCTCTCTCTCTCTCTCTGTCTGTGTCCCAACATTCATCCGAAACTGGAGTTATTTTTCTCCTCTACACTTTCTCTTCTGAACATTCATGCCATGGTGCTGGTGAAAGCATTCGTTTAAACCGTGTGTGTGTGTGTGTGTGTGTGTGTTTACTTGGTGTAAATTGGCTCACTTTGGATTTTAAGGGATTGTCCCTGGTGTACCTTGGAACCACTCGATTCCCAGAATGTGCACACTTTGCAGTGGAGCCAACATTAGAAAAGAAAAAGGGAAGAAAGGAGGTTTGCATTGTAAAGGACAGACTTCCTGTGCAGGCTTACAACCTTTCTTCATGATGGCTCACACTTCCTGGATACTCGAGGGCACTGTTATCCTTCCTTTTTTCTACTGTTAGCACTGTAAAAAAAGGCCCGATAGGGTTAGTAGTGTGAGGGGACAAGTCAAGGCACTGTAGTTTTTTTAATGCAGCCTTTCTTAGACATGTGGCTAGTCAATAAATGATTGTCAGGCAAGTCTGCTTTTCCACTAGGCGTAACCTTTGTGAACAGAAAGGAAAAAGTTTAGTCTCTTTCTGCAGCTGTTTTTTTTTTTTTTTTTTTTCACTTTCTAACGGTTGGAACCTCCATGACGCATTAGGGCTCATCAAAAAGGAAAAAAAAAAACTGGCTTACATTAAGATGACACAGCAGTTGTTTGTTCTGAATAGCTGAACAGTTTAGGTAAGCGAAAAAGCAGAGCGTCATTATGGGAGGTTCACAGTGTTCAGTGTTCTTTCAAACGTGGTTCAGATTTAGATCTCAGCCCTGTGCAGACCTGAAAACGGTCAGCTGACGTTTCCAGCGTTCACATTCCATCTTTTTTTTTGTCCCGCTACGCAAAGTGGTTGTGAAAGCACACTCTTTCGGAGGTGTTTTTGCAGTTGCGTTTCGCAGGAAGTTAAAGGTCAGCTGGAGCTGCTGTTGTTTCACTGACTCTTATGACGAGCCAAGTGATGAGCCAGCCAAAGTTCGGGTCAAGAACCTCAAGAAAAGCTAGAATGTTCTGGCCACGAAGGATGATTTTTGTCCTTCATTCGATGGACAACTATGCTGACCAAAAAATATTTTAGAGTAAAATCACAAACTCCAAAATCCCACAAACAAAAACTCGTGCCTCAACATATGCTATATTTATCATAACAAACAGAGGGGTGGAGGAGGTCAAGCCTAAACACGATAACTGCACATTCCGAATGGTCTGCATTGGCATGGCTGTCATATAATCAGCATTAAGCCCGAGGCACTGTTTGTTATTGAGGTCACGGTGAACCAGTGTCAGTGTCTAAACCTGCTTCAGGTCGAGGATATGGTCATGGTTAGTTGCCCTGATTAAATAACAGCATTACAGCTTTTTTTTGCCCATGATTTCAGAGAAGAGTTCTGTTTTTATTCTGTTTTTTATTGAAGCTCAGTATTGCAGTGATGCTTTAAAGCAGTTTCAATACAGTTGTTCTCTAATATTGTAAGTGTTTGTTTGCTATTACTATGCACTATTACTGTCTAATTACAGAAATGGCTCAGAATTCCTGTTCAGAGATGATTGATGTGTTGTAACCATGACATCGCCTGACATGCCACATCTCTTTTCCATGATGGATTAGCGAGCTATAAAAGTGTGATTGCTCTTTTCAATTATGTATGTGGCGTTAAATGTGTGGTAGAAAGAAAGGGCAAACCCATCGCTGTTGGACGTCCTTGAAGCTCTGTGGCAGTGCTCGGTTTGATGCCTGTCAAACTCTGTTTCTTTTGTAGTTCAGACTGCAGTGTTTGAACAAACTGTCTGTGTGTGTGAAAACCCACTTTTCTGCAATGCTTCTGATTTTCACCTCCAATTCTCCTTTTTCAGGCCTACAACATTCATGTCAACGGTGTGTTGCACTGCCGAGTACGCTACAGCCAGTTGTTAGGCCTGCATGAACAGGTGAGCCCTGTATAGACTATATCTGTGAATAAAGCAATCACAGAACCAGCAGACCATTGAAAGTCTTGAAATGTATTCTAAAACATGATAAAATGTCACCCAGTTGTCTGTCAACTAAAAATATCAAGCCTGGAGCAGTACTGTGGTCAGAAACAGATAAGAATTGCACAACAGTCAGGAGGGTCAGTTTAGTATTTCTCTACTTATAACACACCCACTAAGCCTGGTAGTTTGACGGATGAGCCGAACCAAGTATTTTTAAGCAGAGAAATCTTTAAATTGTGCTGGATGACAGACCTAATAACAAATATAATACCCAAAGTCAAGGGCAACTGATGGAATTAATGCTAGCTTGCTAAAGGTATAACTTGTATGTTTGTTTCTTACTGGAGCATCACTGGAAGTCATAGTCCATTTTTAAGTAGACATTTATAGCTGTGTAATTGTTTTATTGTAGTTGGTTATGGTTGATTTAGCTCTGTGTTTTGGTTAGGCTTGTCACAATACTGAAATCTCGATACCGATACTAAGGATGGTATTCGATACTATTTTCGATACTACAGGGGAAGAAAAAACAAACAAAGGAACGTTTAGGGGCTGTTGCGCCAGTTTTCTGTGGAGGAGAGCTGAGGGTCCCTATAAAATTGTGTCGCTAGGTTTGAGTAGAGCATTTAAAGGCGCACAATGCTTTTTTCCCATAGAGATCAATGGGGGATGGTTTTGGGTGAATAACTTGGGATTTGTGTTGTTAGTCATGTTTCAGCATTTTAGTCTTACTTTAGTCAGAATAATCCATGAATATTTTCGTCTAGTTTTAGTCAATGAAAGTTGTAATAATTGTTGTTGTCGATTTCTGTGAACCGGCAAATCTGCCATTTAAGTATCGATGCCAGTGCTATTTGATAGCGAACGCGATACTAAATTTTCTCATCAATTAGTATCTAAAACTGATTTACTTTTTTTTTAGTTTTGGTTTGTCATTTACCCTACAGTAGAACATGTCAACTGAGAAACTCAATAATATTCAGTAATAATATTCTGACCTATCGCTGAAAAATGATTGAGTTGCTCTTAGCCGCATGTTTTTTAAGTGGAGCTAGACCGAGAAACTGAGATGAGAGCTAGCGACTACATATCTCAGACCAAGTGTTCATGTTGAATACGTAAAGCACACATGAGATACAAATTTGAGTGCATTCATAGCTGTGTGGTAGGAAAGGGTTTATTTTGTATTTTATTCAAAAGCATGGATTTTGATTGGGAGGGAAAACCCTGGCTATATAATGAGCTGCTCATGCTGGATCAGTGATCCTTTTAAAAACGCTAAGGACACAAAGAATGCCTTTTGTCTTGTGACAGTTCACTGTTAACATCTTCCAGGTTTACGGGACCGTTAGAGATTTGTTGTTGAATGTAGAAAACTTTAGTGATTCTGCTGGCAAAGCCAGGTTTTCTGGTCTGGCAGCTGCTGTTGCTAGGTAACCAGTCACAGGAGACCTTGTGAGATCAGACATTCTGGCTAGAGGTGTTGCCATGGTGTAGAGATGCTCAAGTTCACTCTGATTGCTCCCAAATCCAGTTACCTCCAGCAGATTAGAAGCATCAACATTTGCACATATGAAGTACTGTTGTGGATACCAGCTGTTGACCCTTCTATCAATGCCAAACAAGGGCCAGTTAGAGGACATTTTTTCTTTTTTTATATTAATACATTATTAATTCAAGATGATGTGTAGCTGTGAATAATATGTTTCACAGAAATTGTAATAAAGGGCAATATGTAAAAAATGTTATGCTGGGGCCCTGTTGGAGCTATCTCTACATAGTTTATGAATCTCATTCCTGAGAGCTTCCCAGCTAAAGGGGAAAAAGGATCATTGCACAGTGTAAGAGCAACATGGTCACACTGAATTCTAGCTCCTTCTCCGCAAAATTGGAAACCATGGTCATAAGCTGTCATTTTTCGGCAACTTCTTTTGTGACAGGGCATGGTTTGTTACAGTTCGAGATGCAAAAATGAGTCTTATGCGTAGGGTCTTCCTCTTTTTTTTGATCAGATAAAGAAAGAGTATGGGAACAATGTTGTGCCTGCCTTCCCCCCAAAGAAGATTTTTACCCTCACGCCAGCGGAGGTGGAGCAGCGGAGAGAGCAGCTGGAGAAGTACATGCAGGCTGGTGAGTAGTTTTTTTGTTTTTTTTTCCCCTTTCGTTCTTTAATTTCTTTCACCACTTGTCCTTTGGAACCCCTATTTAGAGTGCGATTAAAATGTTCTCAGTCCTGGAGATCTGGAAAGGTCAGCTGATTTTTGAAGTTCATTTAGTCTGAGCTGACTGTCCTGGTCTGCCAGACTGTTGGAGAAGAACCAGGCTGTGACTGGGAGGAGAAAAAGCTGGGTGTGAGTCATGTTCTGCGCTCACCTCCAGGCAGGATGAGGTTCAGTGTCTCCACAGCCTTTCTGAGATCATCTGCTGTACAGAAGAGCGTTTGGCTTGAATTTATGGAACGATACCTCTCTGCTGACTGATACATTTTTAAAATCAATGAATTTCTCACTTCATCTCAGGGTTGGATGTGATCTAGAGTTGTTTTTTGCAGGTCAGGGGTTAAATTAGATTTTAAAAAAAAGAAGAAGAAGTTGGACTGGCAGCACCATGAACCGTTTGTTCAAATCCATTCCACTTCTGGCACATTCCCCCGAACAAGCTAAGCCTTGTTGAGCGTATTTGCTCATAGTCTGGGAGCACACAGGCTGTTCTTGGCCGGCCACTCTTGCAGTTACATCATGGTTTAACGCGGTTATGGAAAATTAACCGCCTCAAACACACAATCTGTTCAGAGCGAATAAACTGTTTGTTTATGCAAACGCGGTGTGTGCTTTCGGGGGGCCGCTGATATCCAACGTGCTATAATGAGAATGTCAATAAACATTTGAGTTTATTCAGCCCTCCCTCTCTTCTGACACTTTCTTCTTTTATTTATCCTTCATAAACAGTCCACTGAGGGAGGCAAATGGATGTCATAATATATAAAAATCTTCAGGTTTTATCTTTTGTAGGTGCAAGAACAGCTTTGCCTCAGTTTTTAAGAACTGCTGACAATATTTCTCACAATTTCCAACAAATATTTGTATGTATTTTCTTTCAAATGATGCTTAAAAAAACAAGAGAAATGGTGCGGAACTTGAATGATTCAAAGAAAACAAATCTCTTGTCCATTCTTTAACAGAAGTTCGTCAAAGGTATTTGTTGCCATTTTGTTTGTGTTTCACCATCCAACTGGTCCCAGTGCAAGAAGAGAGTGTTGATTGCAGCAGTGTTTTTATACTTGGCTTAATGAAATAAGATGTGATTCAGGTGATCATTAATCAGTACCTCATGAAGCAGAATGAGGTGCTTGTGTAGTTTAACACACTGGTGTGGTTCTCGTACTCGCCGGGATGCTGATTTTAAAATACAATTTCTTCTTTGTTTCCAGAGCAGCAAATTGCATGTACTTCAGGGTGAACCTGTTAATGAAAGCCATTAAATGTGTTTATTTAATGTCGCAGTACTCTTGCCATAATCTGTGTTTTTTCCGTCCAAATAGTGCGTCAGGATCCGCTGCTGGGAGCCAGTGAGATGTTCAACAGCTTTCTAAGAAAAGCTCAGCAGGTACAAACCGCTCTTTTTGCTCTTTGGAGATGTAATGAATGCTTGCATAATTGAGAGATTTGTTGCTGAAGCGTCTTGTATGTTCTCTCTTCCAGTGTTGTTGTTTCTTAACGTTATGCCCCCTGTTCACTGCAGCACCTCTGTTTTTCTGCTTGAATACATTTATCAGTTATTGGGAAAAGGGAACTATCAGGCTCATTCAGGGAAAAGCAACTATTCATACCAAGAAAGACACTTTGATGTCGAATGTGGAAAATATTACCTCATTATTTGAAAACAGTTTTACTTTATATTTTCAGGAATATGTCCTACATTAAAATTAATAGTGAAAATTAAAGATGGATAAGGTGTCTCCAAACTTTGGATGTCCCCTGTGTGGTTAGCGCCAACGTTTTGTTTGTAATTTTTTGAAGGCCCTCCTTGTCCAGCTCTGTCAGACAGCAGGTCAGCCTCTCATTGCGAAGTCAGATCCAGCCTTCCCTGTGACTTCTCCTTCCAGGCAGAGCCACAGGAGCAGAATAAGTGATTAGCCAGGCTTTTCTTTGTCATTTCATCTTGTCTGTAAAGATCAGCGGCTGCTCTAAGGCCCCCTGTCTGTACGGAAGAGGACTAAGGCAGCAGGGAAGGAGGATGAATTAGCAGAGCACCCAAAAGTAGACGCAAATATGCATGCCATCGGTTGCGAGTGCACAAAGCTAGGACAGACTTTAGGAAGGACTGCCAAACATTCATCCCTCACCATCCAAAATATGATTGGACACTCCCTGGTGCCCTCCAGTGCCACTGGGCTAGAGTCTAATAGAGTGCTGGGTATAAATTTGACAAAATTTGAAAGTGGGATCAGAACACTGTCAGAAAAGCTGCAGGATTTAAAATGCGGGGTTACTCCCCCATTCAACAAAATGTTATATTATTAAACAGTATTAAATGTTAATGTTAAAGTAAAGTGGCCTCTAATAGTGTGAGCACACCACAGTACCGCACCCAGTGTGAACAATGTGGAATTCCTTCTCTGCATTTAACCCATTTAATCCAATCACTGAGTGAGGCAGTGGGCAGCTACCAACAAGGGGCCGGCAAGTAGTGTGTGGGGATGGTACCTGATTCAAGGGTACCTCAGTGGTGTCTCTAACCCACAACCTTCTGATTGCAGGGGCAACTTCCTAACCACCAGGCCACCAGCTGACCCATACTAATACCATACTACCACCATAATAATACTATACCAATAAAACCTTTTTTACAATTTCTAAAACGTAGCTAAAACCAAATTATTGACGATTTAATGCGGCTCCTGGGCTCTTTGAGGACCATTGAGAGTCACTGGTCTCTGAGGTGAACTGAGTTTAAGCCCATGCTGAAGTCAGTCTTTACAGAAATGTTTTGATGGGTCTGTTGGCTTTTTTCCATTGTTGCAGGAGACCCAGCAAATCCCCACTGAAGAGGTCCAGCTGGAGGTTCACCTGTCCAACGGCCAGAAAACTAAAGTCAACATCTTGACATCAGACCAGACTGAGGATGTTCTTGAGGTAAGAAAGTGGCCTAAGTTCAAAATCAAATGCTTATATTTTTTGCCTGCAATCTGTAGTTGCCATGCATTTTTACCAGGAAGATTTCTGGTGTAGCCGCCTGATTCAGTAAAGTGGTGTTTCTTGTGTTTTTTCTGTGAAGTTTTAATTGCTTTGTGTTGTTAAGGTTATGCTTTGGCCAAAAATCAAATGGACATAATTCCCTTCCCTTCATTCCAGATGTAGTCAGTCAACCAAGACAGGTTTAGTTTTCATAGTTTGCTTCTTTGTTTTATTTCTTTGGATCAACTAGTGTTGTAGATAAGAAGTAGATGGACAAAAGACAAAATTCAGGCTTCAAAAGTGTTACTACTGCTTGTTTTTTACTGTTTTTTTGCAGTAAAAAAATAACGCACTGTCCTCTGAGACTGAGATTTAAGCTCGCAGTGCTAAGCTTGATGCTAAGCTTCTGTTACATTTTTGTTACATTGTTGCTTCAGCGCAAAATGTCTTGGCAGATCAACTGCATTTGAGTTAATTGTGCAAGTGTGAAATTGTGCAAGTATTGTGCAAGCTAAGCCAAATCTATAAGTAGATTTACAGTTTTATAGGTTTATAGGAGGATAACTGTAGTAATGTTGTGTATGTTTTGTTTATATAAATATAAGCTAAAGAGCTCAACGTACTAACCTTTTTTCCCCCTCCTCAAATCCTTTCCACTGAGCTATGTCAGCATTCTTATCATGCTGTATCAGGAAATTTACACAGTTAGTCTGTATGCTCAAAAATGTGTCCAGGCATAAAAAAAGCATCCTTATCTCTGAGAGCCTGAGATTCCTGCCAAACCCAGAAAACGGCCGGCGAAACTAATTTCCGCTAGCTTCATGTTTTTAGATTGGAGCTTGTTTGTTTTTGTTTTAGTTTAAACTCAAATAAAAGACCTAAACCCCATCTGTCCATCTCTGGAGGAAATGTATTACACCTGTCTGGATGTGGTCCAGCATGCACTTCCATTTATTTTGGTTTAGCAGTGACAAGGGAGAACGTCCCAGGTGTGCAATCCTCTGTTGTTAATTTAAAATGATTTCTCTGTGCAGGAGTACGACCCGGGCTTCCTGAACATACGAATGGAATTTCCTGTCAATCACAGCCCTCTTTGTCTATCGCTAAAGAATAGAGATGGCATGGTGCCTCTTTGCATTTTCTGATACAGATACTGTCTGATATCGATGCTGATATTGATCCTTACAATGATTTTTTTTTACCCAAAATGTTTATATTTTTGTTTTATTTATTAGTCATCTAACCTTAATTCAGACATTTCTACAAAACTGCCTTTTTGCTGAGATTATAATCACATTATTAATTTACTCCAATTTATGTTGTATTACTAAATCGGTACCATTCATTCCGACAATGTGTGGGTTGAGTGTTGCAAGTCAGGCAGATGTGACAGGGTGACAAAGCAAAGGCTGCTTATTCTGCAGTATTGCATATAGTGTTCTAAATAGTATTCAGAAACAGCTGTTTCTTAGGTGTTGGGCTGTGACCCTTACTTCCAGTAAAATGCAAACATAATGATTCCGCATACCAAGACATTTTAGACGTCATGCTACCAACTTGGTGAACATTTGGGGAAGAACTAGGGCTGGGCGATTAATTGAAATCGACATACAGAACCTATAATCGATCAAATTTTTCCAGGTCGATTATTTCGATTACTTTCTCTTTAAAAATATCGATAGTAGATCATTTGTGTTTCCTTCAATTATTATAAAATCAAGTAATGCACCCTTCATTCAAACATCTCTCACTTGTAATATGTGAGCATATTTACTGTACAAAACTTGTCAGTGAACTAGGAGGGCAAAAAAAAAAAAAAAGTTCATTAATCGTAATCGAGTTAAAATGTTCAATTAATCGAGATTTTGATTTTTGGCCAAATCGCCCAGCCCTAGGAAGAACCTTTTCTATGCCAGCATGACTGTGCCCCAGTGCACAAAGCAAGCTCCATAAAGACATAGTTGGAGGAGTTCAGTGTGGAAGAACTGTTATTTTATTTAAGTTTCCTGCTGCTCACAAATAATTCCTACCCATGCTCACATTGATTGGATAGTTTGCTGTTTTCAGACACCGGTGACCTTGTGCCAGAATGGCTGTGATGCATTGCAGAGCTTCTGGATTTATTATGCACAGCCTAGAACATTCCCCATCATGTTTTCACCTTGAGCCATGTGGCCCTGTGCTACTGAGTCACTGGCAGTTCAGTCTCATGCAGAGCTCTTTAAAGCACACTTGACCCTGCGCACTCAAACCTTCCCGAGGGGAAAAACGCTCTTCACAGCAAGCGGCCTTTAGCACCTTATGACACACAGCCAAGTGAGGAGTGCACTGATGGCTAACTTGATCATGAGTTCCTCTCGATTATAATGTTTAATAGTTAACAGAGAACTTGCTGTTTAGGCTACAGTAATAGTGGGTTATTTAACTCTCTTAAATTCACTCAGCCAGGCCATTTGTGTAGTGCTAGGCCACTTTAACTTCTTCAAAATGCTGCTGCCAGAGTAACCGAAACCAAGAAGAGAGCGCATGGTTTCAGGTCTTTGCACTAGTTACCAGTTCAGTACAGAATCGATTTTAAGGCGTCATTGTGTCACTGGATGGTTTGGGTTTTAAATACATCTCCAGTATGTTTGAAGTATATATTCCTGGTGAAAAGAGCCAAACCTAAACATGTTAAAATGGCATTTAGTCACTATGCAGCTCAATACTGGAACCAACTGCCCAGTAGTGTCAGATCTGCACTAAGAGTAGCTTTAAAAAAAACTGCATGATTCTCTTCCTCTACACATCAATTGCACTTTCAGCTTTCTTT
This sequence comes from Alestopetersius hilgendorfi, assembly GCA_037577075.1. Lineage (NCBI taxonomy): Eukaryota > Metazoa > Chordata > Actinopteri > Characiformes > Alestidae > Alestopetersius > Alestopetersius hilgendorfi. The sequence continues at coordinate 8,072,282 of JBBIGB010000156.1, forward strand.
TATTCTTAAATTATTTTATTTTGAATTGCCTTTTGTGTATGATAATATGCTACATGAACATACTTGAACCTTGGAACATCTCTCAGTTGGAAAATGGACTAATTTAGTTTTATGACTGAATCAGGCTTTAAAAAAATCTTCATACTTGTGTGTTATTTTGATGGGTGTGTTCAGTCTTATGATTATGCAAGGCCTCTCTACAACAAGACTCATCAAGTAATGGCAGCAAATGCAAGCTGCCAATATTTATTCACGTTTTTAAGCAGTCATCTTGGCACCTGGAAGATCCTGTGGTGGTGTTTTACAAGATTTACTGGAGATTAGAGATGAATTGGAGATTAGTCCTCAATAACAAGAAGAATGTCTTTTTCCTTCTACAGGCTGTTGCATCGAAACTAGACTTGCCTGAAGATTTGGTGGGATATTTCAGCCTCTTCCTAGTTCAGGAAGGGGTGGAGGGAAGCTGCACATGTAAGTATAAAGCCTTAATTTGCTGATTTGGCGACAAGTGTCAGCAGTTTCCAGTTTGACGCAGGTCATCACACAGAACAAATAAGATCCTACAACTGCAACTGAGTGTTTTAAATGCATTTTCTGTTGAAAGTAATGTTGAAACTATAAACCAGTTAAATCTGCAGTTTACATGCTGGAACACATTTGATCCTCTTAACGCAAGAACCACAGCCTTGAGTTACGAACACTAAAGCTGTTTATTCTCAAAAAGGAAGTTAGAAAGTTGTGGTAAAAGACATTGTTTGTATGATATTTACAGCTTACCACAGTGAGTTCAACAAGAAGTTACCTCACCACTTTTGTCCTTTTAAGGAAAAGTCACAAGGACAAAGTAACCAGACCTTGTTCTGTTAGTTATGCTTGGATGTCATGATCCTTGTTTGGCACAAAACCTTCTAAAAGAGGTGCAACCGCAGCGATGTTCAAATGTGTGATTGAAGTGAAGTGAAAGTGATCATTCGGTCATACGTGAACACACCACTGCACACAGTGTGAACAGCATTTAACCCATTCACCAAGTGAAGCAGGGGGCAGCCATGAACTCAGGCTCCCTCATCTGTGCCTAGCGGTCTTGGGAATCAAACCTGGACTTTCTGATCACAGGGCGAATGCCCTAACCACTAGGCTACCAGCTGCTCCGTTATCCTTGGCATGCAATTAACGTCCTGCTAATATATATAACACAGGCTTTTATCTTTTATGAGGACGTGTAAAGTCCTGTTATAGTCTCAAACTAGCACAGATGCTGTCACCATTAGTTAATTGTCATACGTGATACTTTAGGGCAATTACATTGGGGCAGCTGCTGGCTTAGTAGTTAGGGAGTTGATCCGGTGATCTGTTTTGGGTTCGAATCCCATGACTGCTAGTGACACCTCTGAGGTACCCTTGAGCAAGGTACCATCTCCACACACTGCTGCCAGGGTGGGTACTTTATACTTTCTTATTAAATTGTAATTAACTTGGATTAATTGAATGAAGAAAAAACAATCTCAGTATTTTGCTGCAAAAACCCGTGAAACTGTGTAATTCATTCAAATGGGTGTTTTCTTCAGTCTCTATTTTTAAGTTGTATAATAATTAGAGCTAGGCAAGTTAACGTGTTATTGCATGAATGCATTGTTTACTTAACGCCAACAATTATTAATTTTAAAAATCCTTTCAGTTTGACAATTTGTTGCTTTTTTTTGTGCTTGAGAGGTTCAGACGTCCCATTACTTATGTCCATTTTATGTGTTGAAGGGAAAACTGCTGTAGCAAAACAAAGCACCTTATTTGTATAAAAAAGTGTTTGCAAACCAAATGTTATTGCACTTTTGTTCATATAGCGGTACTTTTAAAACTTAGAGTAGAGCGCAAAATACACTACTTTAATAATAAAATAATTCATTATTTAATTTTGCGTATAACATTGCAATTAATCACAGAAATGCTCAGCATTAATAAAATGCCAGTATTTGTTGCTATGGGATAAATGATCACAACGTATCAGAGATATTATCAGCCCCTCTAGAACCCTGACTACAACTACAAGTTTCATTACAAACCTAGTTTTATTACAAATATATCAGAAAAAATGTACTGTGAATGTGATATGTGTCAAAAATTAAAAAAAATTTCTTCTTATGCGAAAGCAGTATGTACAACATGCATGATAAAATTTGGCAACTTATCTTGCTGATTGGTTGAGAAAGGATGTTTAAATCAACTTTCTTAAAGAGTAACTGTGACAGCCATCGAAAATTCATATTGAATTCAAAAGCGTTCCCCATCATAAATTCTTCAAAGAAGATTATAGAATTTGACACGGAATGATTGTAATTTAACCCACACTCCATTTCTTTTGTTTTGCTTGCGCTGAAATGTTATTTATGCTTGAGAGGAGACTTGCATGGCTGTATTTATGCTTGTTGGCGTGTTGTTTTTCCTCAGACTTGTTGAAAGGGCTTGATGCCTGTCTGGTTTCACTCCTGAACTGGCCGTGTCTCCTCTTTCATTCTTTGCAGATGTCTGTCCATCTGTCTCTCTGTTGTCTATCTGACTGTCTGCCTGTGTGCGCCTTTAGCCGAGTCAGCTGTCTGCTGATTGCTGCTCTAAGATAAGAGGGAGGTCATCCTCTCATAACTCGGTTAGCCATTTTGCTGCGTTTGGATGCCGCCTCCACCATGTGGAGTTGTGGATGCCTTCGTTTTCCCTGAGGTACTCGCTCCACTTCTTCACTTCCTTTGGACTTCCTTCTCTCACTCCCCTCTGCTCCCCTTTTCGCCCACCCTGCTGGCTGCCAAACCCTTCCCTGGAAGCAGAGACAGGATTCTGTCAGACATGATAAAAACCATGCCTTATGGAAGCACTGCAAGCCCGAAGCAGCCGGAGCCCTGTGTCTGGCGTCACAGTTGGCGTTGGCAGTAGTACGTGGATTGAAAGATAGCGAGGAGAAAAAGTACAACAGCCTCCACACAGAACCAATGATCTGGCTCAGGTTGATGAGGGAACAAAAAGACGTTTGTGCCAAACGTCCAGCAGCCAGTCAGTAAACAAACTGGAACTGAGACAGATGGTATATGCAGGAAATGAAAACCAAGATAGTTTAGTTTGCACAAATATGCTCAGCTGCAGACATAGAACACAAACACTAGATGGACAAAAGTATTGGGACGCTTGAACATTAAACCAGCAGGGACTTCAATGACATTGCATTCAAATACATAGACTAATATTGGGTGGGTCCCCCTTTGCAGCTGTAACAGCTTCCACTCTTCTTGGAAGGCTTTCCACAACATTTCAGAGTTTCTGTGGGAATTAGTGCCCATTCATTCTGTAGAGCAGTCTGGCTCGCAATCTCCATTCTAGTTTGTCCCAAAGGTGTCAGAAGGGGTTGAGGTCAGACAAGTTCTGCAGCCAGACAAGTTCTTCAACACTGAACTCATCCAGCCATGTTTTTATAGAGCTTGCTTTGTGCACTGGGGCTCAGTTATGCTGGAATAGAAAAGGGCCTTAGCCAAACTGTGTCCACAAGGTTGGAAGCATGATGTTGTCCAAAGTGTTCTTGGTCTGTTGAAGCTTCACTGGAAGTAAGGGGCCGAGCCCAAAACTTGAAAAACAAGAGTGTCCCAATACTTTCATATAGTGGATAAATAATCAGATATTTTTATAGACGGGTCAAAGTACCTTAACTAATTATTACATTTCCTTTCTGGGAATCTGGTTTGTGTCTGGTTAATGTTTACCACACTGTGGAAATCTTTCTTTTTAAGAGAACTAAAACTTAGTCAAATCAAAACTAACCATGACAGATTTGTAAGATATAGCTTAGAGTAACAGTACTCAGGAAGCATGGGTTCATTAACTTATTATTGCAAACCTATGGGTGGGTTCCTCAGTCTAGCAAATACAGTCCCTCTTCAGTGTGTTCAGTTTTTTTTCCTCTCTTTTGAAAGTAAGCTTTCACACAGCCACAGCTTTTAGATATCAAAACGAATGCAAAAGAAGAAATGGCTCAGATTATTGCAAGGGAAGAAACAAGTCAAATGTCTGAAATGGACCTGATGAATTATTTAGGTAGAAAGAGCTAATAACTGCATATATTTTTAAAAGGTGGAAAACTCATACATGGATAATCTAGGGTGTGCCATGAAATGGGTGTGTGCTGTAATAAGTCAGTCTAAGCTGGCGTGCATGTAAACAGAACTATGAATAGAATCGTGTTTTATACAGTTGGCACAGTCTTATAAAGTTAATCAAGCTATAGTGTGCGTGTAAATGAAGTTATTGCTGATGCAGAACATATTGATGAGCAAGTAGATTTGCCTTCTTGTCTTGATTAGAGGAATTAGGTGGTCAACATTACATTTTTTTGTTTAAAGTTAAAAAGGGCCATTGGTCATACGTGAACACACCACAGCACACAGTGTGAACAGCACGAAATTCAACCTCTGCATTTAACCCATTCA
>JBBIGB010000156.1:8076844-8091912 GCA_037577075.1 Alestopetersius hilgendorfi
CCTAGCGGTCTTGGGAATCGAACCCGGACTTTCTGGTCGCAGGGCGAATGCCCTAACCACTAGGCTACCAGCTGCCAGCTGTTTATGGATATAATGCATATATTTCTACTGAGTGAAATTTTCCTATGAATTTCATGACCATGTCTGTAAAATACTTTTATAGTGATGCATTCTATCAGTGTAACACTGAAAAGTCGTATTGTGACATTCTGTGTATCAGATTTTTATCTTCTGATTCAGCCACTCACAGCACCCTTTTCAGTTCTCTGTCCCTCAGCTGCCGTCACCACGTCTCTAGAGGAAATAAATACTTTTAAAACAGCTGCAGTATCTACCAGCTCCCTCCCTTGTGTTCTCGGCCTGCCGACTGATAAACATGTTATTGTGCCCTCCTGGGCTTTGGCCAGATGGTTTCTCCTCATCTCTTATTGCTTGTTCTTGTTGCCATCTGAATGTCCTTGAAGGTCCTCCTACACTCACTCCCCCTTCTGTCTGTCTCTTGTCTCCCGTGGTGCCGCAGTCGTGAGAAAGCTGCAGGAGTTCGAGCTGCCTTACGTGTCCGTCACCAGCTTGCACAACCCAGACTTCCACATCGTCCTCCGAAAAAGGTACACCATGACGCCACCACTCGCTTGAATTTAGAGATAGATGATATAACAACAGGATAATATGATAAGTAACATGACGGTACATTTTTGTGAGCATATTGTGTATGTGGTCAGTATTTACAGAATTACATTTACATTCACGTTACATTCATTTGGCAGATGCTTTTATCCAAAGCGACTTGCAATTTGAGGAAACACTCAAGTCTCAGGGCAGTGTGAGAACCAGAATTGCTAAAATCTTTATGTAGGGAGTAGTGGAATTAGAGCGATACATCAGCAGAGGAGAGGTCTAGAATAGGTCTAAAAGGTCTAGAAGGCTTTACAGGGGAAGGTTGCCCACAGTATTAGACCATCTATGGTGGTAGCTAACCTTAGAGGGGTTCAGGTGTGTTGCACCATGTGGGAAATATTTTTTTAAAAAAAAGGAAAAAGAAGAAAATGCAGTTGTGACAGTGATGTAACCCAAATTTTGGTTTAAGTTGAAATAATAAGTCACAGTTGTAAAATCAAGAACAGAAAAACATAAGCCACAGAAATAGGAAATGGACATAAATACACTGTAGTTAGTACACAAGGTATAGAACAGTGTACGATATATATACTATATAAACTGCCTGCTGTGAGACTCTTATTTGCAGTGGGCAAAATTAAAAATCTGTCAAACACAAATGTAACCACTATTTTACAAATCTTTATACAAAATAAAGGCAAAAGGAACACAAATGGAGGATACCGGATTAAAAAGAAATCATAAACAGCCAAACTGATCTTTGATATTTCATTGGGCTCCTGTTGGTATGTCACAACTTGATGAACTTGAAGTTTTAAAGTCATAGTGTAAAACATACTTAATAGGGCTTTAACGGTACATGGGTCACGGGTCAGTACATGATGTCTTTCGAAGAACACACGGTACGACGTAGAAGACGTGAAGTAATGCTGAACCACAGAGGGACCAAAAAGCGCAAGTAAATCATAAACCTGGGTAGTAATGTGGTGCAATAGTGCCACCTACTGGCATACCGCTTCTGCTGCCTTATACATACATGAAAATATAAGCAAGAGTGCGTGTTTACTGGTTAATACACTGCTGATAATTTAAAAACAAACCAAGCCTCATTCTTTAGAACTTTTTGTTGTTCAACTTTGCTGTATCATGAACCATACGGAACCGTGACCCCAAAATCGAGGTACGTACCGAACCATGACGGTGTACTGTTACACCCCTAATACTTAGATATTTGGTTAAGAAGTTTTGACAGGACCTACAAAGCTAACTAAACAAATCTAGCTTTTTTTCTAGTTCATGTAGCTGTTCATGGTTGAACTGCGAACCTTTCTTTCCATCAAGTTGAGGCAAATTAGCTCTGGATGAAAACCACTTCACTGTATGAGAAGTATGAAACACAAACCATACATAGGAGCATAAAGCTTTAACGCTGTTTCACCTCACTTTCTTCAGTTTTGACCTTGAAGTTATTCTGAAAATGCAGTGATTTCTTCTTAGTCATTTCTCAGAAACATAGTCCCCCCACAATTTTTTGTTAAAATGATTTCCTCCCACAAAACTATTTAGTGGTGGGCCGCAAAAAATAAATCAAAGGATGGGAAACTCTGGAACAGCAGTGTGAGATTTTGCCCTGTTGGGAAATCAGCTCAGGTCCAAGGAGGCATAAGTGATTAGATTATGTGAAATGTTGGAAAAAGAAAAAGAAATATCATTGTTTTATTTAGTGCTGGGCCAGTATACACTACGATATAGCATTGATGCTTTAATTATGCATGAGAAAAGATATACATAAGATATTGCTTTAGTTATACATGGGATATTATTGTATAGATTATACATGAGTGTCTTATCTAACATCTCAGACCTTAGAAAAAAACAATGCAGATGCATCAAAGCAAGGATCCTTTGGTAGAAAGGCTTCAGGAGGTTGTATAAACCCTTGCCCAACCTCGTCCAGCTTTCTTTATTATTCTGCATCTTAAAGCCAGTGTATGGGTTTACTTGGAAGCATCACTTGCCAGGTCTGGTTCTCTGTAGGGCACAAGTGGGCCCTTTTTGAATCTGCGCATTTGAAACTCCGTAGACTTTTTATATGAGAGGTTCAAGGCAGCAGGACTTCTGAAACTTAAACCTGCGTCAGGATACGGCTTGAATCGAGATGTAATTCAAGGTCTGGAACTTGTTTCTTTTTCCTCTCCCTAGAGATCCTTACTTGTGTAGTTAATAAATATTGATATAAGCTTAATTATTGATATTCTGGTCTGTTGTGTCTTTTGGCGTGCTTGGATGGAGTTGTGAAATGTTTGTGCTGAAACATTTCCTCCGTGGATTTCACAATACTCTCCCTCCTCCTTCGCACATACACTCCCTTCTTCTCTTTTAAAGAGGCACAAGAACCGCCATGGCTTTTGCATGTGGACTTTTCTCCTTTCTGACCCCGTGTTGGAGCCCCTCCTGACCTACTTTTTTGGAGAAAGCAAACTTTCGGCCAGCAGCACGACTGAAGGGGGTGTAAAACAAAAAAGAAAAGAAGAAAATATCAGCAGTGGAGTCTAGGTTTTGTAGCACATAGTAACAAAAGACAGAGAACGTGGAGCTAGGAATATAAAACTTGTAACAGAGATTGTAGAGAGATACTTTTATTCCAGAAATATGAATTCTGTCAGTTGTAGCTTGTTACTATCTAGTGTTATATGGAAGAGACGTTTACTTTAGCTGGAAATCCAGTTCCCTTGCTTCTATTACCCACTGTTTTGTAGTTTCTTTCCTTCGTGGTTTATTTCTATCATTGAGTACATATTTTAACCTTGTGTGTGTGTGTATATATACCAATCAGTCACAACATTAAAACAACAGGCCTAATATTGTGTAGTTCCCCCTTATGCCCCTCATGTGACTCCACAAGACCTCTGAAGGTGTGCTCTGGTATCTGGCACCCAGATGTTGGCAGCACATCCTTTAGCTCCTTTAAGTTGTGAGGTGGAGCTTCTAAGGATTGGACTGGTTTATCTAGCACATCTCGTAGGCACTCAACCAGTTTGAGAACTTTTGAGGCCAACTTGAACTGTATGTGTTCCTAAAACTGTTCCTGGACAATATTTCCAGTGTGGCTGTGCATGTTATCCTTGTTAAAGAGTCCACTGCCATAAGGGAATACCATTGCTATCACAGGATGTGCTTGGTCTGTAACAGTATTTAGGTAGTTGGTATGTGTTAAACTAATGCCCACATAAATGACAGTCGCAGAGATTTCCCAGTAGAGCATCACACTGTCTCCATTGTCTTGCCACCACCTTCCTCCATAGTCCAGTTCTGATGCTCATGTGTCCAGTGTAGGTGCTTTTGTAAGTAGACAGTGGTCAGCATGGGTACTCTGACTGGTCTGTAGCTACACAACCCCAAATGCAGCAAGCTACAACCCACTGACCTCTTGCTAGCACAACATTAAGTTTTACCAGCAGTTTATGTTACTCTTTTGTGGGATCTATCTAGACAGACTAGCGTTCAGTCTCTACACTCATCAGTAAGCCTTGAGCGATGTTATCATCTGTCTGTGGTGTTAATGCTAGGGTTGATCGGTGTTCTTGTGTGCAAGTGTCTTTTTTTTAATGTATATATATGTATATGTATGTGTGTGTATATAATATATATATATATGTATATAATGTGTGTATGTGTGTGTGTATATATATATATATATATATATATGTATATGTTACAAGTGTAGTTACCCAAAAGCCTTGAACATATTCCGTTGCAGCTACTGGGACTCTGCATATGACAGTGACGTAATGGAGAACAGAGTGGGCCTTAACTTGTTATATGCTCAGGTATGCTCTCTTTCTTTTTGTGACACTTCATCAGTTCATGCCAGAAGTAAGCTGCAGTTTGCCTCTTGAGAGAAACCAGGTTTCTTGTAATGTTTTATAGCTCACAGCTCGTATAGAAACCATGTACGTTTCTTAAAATAGTTGCAGTTTCTCCCTGGTTTTAGAATGTGCCCTGTTCCTTTTCTGTAGCTGGAAAATTATTCATATTTCTAAGGTCTCGGTGCGAAGCCCAAAATATTACTGCCATGACTAATTGTGTCAGCGGCAGATCCCCTGAAAGATCTGATTTTTATAAAGGGTGGGATTTTCCGTTTAAACGCAATTTAGACCATGTGTTTTTGTCTTTTAATTACATGTTAACAATGAGTGTGAATCTTTAGTCTTGAAAACCCAAAGCTGACATATTCTGAGCGTTCATTTAACAAGTATTAATCATCAACAGCAGCTGACTGCATTTTTGAACAAAGGAAATAGTTCTGTGCATTCATGAATCTCACAGCCAGTGGTGTCAGGGAAATAAATTATGTTCTTTGAATTATCAGTGTGACTGCAGATTTCCTGGAGTCAGTCTAAACTGAGTAGTTCATCATTATGCCACAGAGGATATTTTTCAGAGTGGTGGATTTTCGATTAATAAATTGAAAAAGGTTTGTTGTTTTGAGAGCACATGCAGTCTGTGTGGTTGGGTGTACACTCTCATAGCAGTATTGTTTGGACAAAGTGAGGTTAGGCCTTTCTTCTCTGCTCAGACGGTGTCCGACATTGAGCGGGGCTGGATTCTCGTGAACAAAGACCAGCACAGACAGCTGAAATCCCTGCAGGAGAAAGGCTCAAAGAAAGAGGTGAGAAAGAGCCTCCTGAGCATTGACGTCCTGATGCCTCGTGTGTCTGCAGTCTGGAAGCAGTTTGGAAGCAGATCTAAATTTTTTATTACAGATGCCTCGATGCTACTTCTACTGAAAACCTGTCAGTTATTACTGATAAGTCAGATGGATGTCAATTACATTTAATAGAGCTGTTTTTAATATAAGCACTTCAAGATGGTAACAGTATCATGTTCACACTTTTCAGACATTCCACTAACCTTCAGGAAGCTATACCCGGTCACAAACAAAATCCGTAAATAACTAAGCAATTAAAAATATCCTTTTTCCTTTCCGATATCCAATCCAGCACATCTGTTTATTTTCACCAGTACTGCACATCTATCCATCTATACAGCCTATAGCAGTGTAGCTCCTCCTGTCTTATCTTTTTTTTAAATGCGCTACAATACAAAGCAGCCAGTTGTGAAATAATGGGAGTATTTCCTTGCACATAAGTAATAATGACGTAAGATTCAAAACATTTGTCATATTTACAGTAGAAAAGTGCATTTCTCTGTGCAGTGAAATTCCTTCTTTGCTGTGTGATATTTAACGTTGTAAGACTGTTGCACATAATGAAATGATTTGGCATCCATGAAGACAGTTTACTTCCCGCTCACATAACAGTGAGTCAGAGCTGGTTTTGGTGCATTAAAGCACGCAAATATAGTAAGTGGACATATGGGATATGGGCCTTTTATTGCTTCTGGCCTCACATTATAAAACACTGAAAGGGCTTAGCCACATTTTGGTAGGAACATGCTAACGGTGAGGAGTTAAAACTCTTTTAATTGATCTCTCCATGTCTCTTGTGTGTAGTTCATCAGACTGGCCCAGACTCTGAAGTACTTTGGCTATATCAAGTTTGATCCATGCATCACAGACTTCCCTGAAAAGGGGTGTCACGTCATTGTCAGCGCCGGCAACAACGAACTCAACTTTCACGTCAAACTGCCCAACAACCAGATGAAGGAAGGGAGCTTCAAAGTTACGCGAATGAGGTGCTGGCGGGTCACATCTTCTGTAAGTGTCAGAGTGAAAGAGCTGTGTGAAAATGCTATTTGAAGTCAACCTGACATAACACAGTTTGAGGAAGAGCCTTTTCTATTCCAGCATGACTGTGTCCCACTGCACAAAGCAAAGTCTATAAAGACATGGTTGATTGAGTTCAGTGCAGAAGAACTTAACTGGCTGCACAGAGCCCTGAACTCTTCCATCCAACACCTTTGGGATAAACTGGAATGGAAATTGTGAGCCAGGTCTTCTCATGCAACAGCAGTGCGTGACCTCATAAATGCTGTACAAAATGAATGGGCACAAATTCCCACAGAAATACACACATATTGTGGAAAGCCTTCCAAGAAGAGTAAAAGCTGTTATAGCTGTAAAGGGGGGACCGATTCCGACCAGTTAAGTCTATGTATTTGAATGCAATAACGTTAAACTCCCTGGTGGTGTATTGGCAGGCGTCCCAATACTTTTGTCCATATAGTGTACTTAAAATTATAGAGGAAAGATGCACCATGAATACAATTCACACTGAATATAATAACTCTTAAACATGAATGTGGCAAAAAGGATTCTTTGGAGTCACGCCATGGAAAAAGCACTAATGAAGACTGACTGGTTTAAACTGTTTTTAACAAATGATCTACATAATGTAAATGTTCTATACAGAGTAAAGCTTCTTCCTTGAGCCATCTCTCCATCCCAACAGCCGTTTTTAAGAGTGCCGTTAAGCTATGCTTGTAGGCTGAGCTATAGAAGTGAACTGATGCAAGCATGATGATAATTGCTGTCTGTCATTTGAAATGTTTTTTTCTTTGAGCTTAATTAGAACATGATGCAATCGATGAGTAATGCATATTTTAACGATGAAACACAAATAGCTTGGGAGCGACTCAAGGCTGCCAGACAGCTTCCTGACCATTTCCTTCAGTATTCTCTCTCTCTCTCTCCAGTCATAGCAGGAGTGTGACTTTGTCTTTAGGCACCTCCGGTGTAAATATTTCTGTTCTGCAAACGGAGCTCGGGTGACGTTAGCGCCTGCCACAGTAGGCGCGGGCCAACTGTGAGAATCTAAAAGAATCTCATTAAGGAGAGTGAGCTCAAACAGTCCTCTAACAGCAATCAGTGCCAGCCACCCATCCATCTCCCCCTTGGCTTTCATCCATCTGCTTTTAGAAATGTGCTGACTGCTGTGCTGTTTTCATCAGAACGCCCTTGCCTCACTAGTTCTCTGTAGTCGCAGGATATTAGCATCGAACTGTTGATAGTATTACTCATCTTGCTATGTTGTTTTTTTCCTCCCTCACTTAAACAGATTGCAGATTGGTTTGGAGGGAGTTCCATGTAAGCAAACTGGGTTCCAGTCTTAAGGGGGCCTGTAAAAACAGAGTTGCTCATTATTTGCAGGAAGCACAAAAGGCTCTCGTACGCTGATAAACCATCTCTCCGTATCACAAGAGGATGTAGAAGCACTGCATGTTTTCTACAGAGTCAAAATCCCAAGAACCTTGATCACATGCTCAGGCGTAGCAGCAGCAAAAAGGATTTTGTCCCTGTTCCAAGATGCCGCAACTTCAGCTGAGCTGAGACTCTTAAAGTTATGCTGCTAATGAGCCCCAGAGAGGTGCTAGGGTTTGTCTTTGTGATGCATCTGCAATGAAACCCATAGTTTCTTAAGCTTAAAGCTTCGAAAACCAGAGGAAAGGAAGAAAAAAAAGCTCTGTTGGTGTTGCACACTGTCCTAATGAGACATCACCATGGACACAGTTGCAGATAATGAGGCTGGTGACATTAGGGGCACAGCTAATAATTGGGAACTAATTGGGATTTAATTAGGATTATGATGTGAAAGGCTGTAAGGACTGAAGAAGTGACCAAATAAACAGGGTGATGATGCTGGTCATGCTTTCATCCCCTCAGCAAGTCCCAGTGGCCAACGGCACGGCAAACCCTTGCAGCTCCAGCAAGTGCGAGGTGAAACTGGAGCTGGCGTTCGAGTATCTGATGAGCAAAGACCGTCTGCAGTGGGTCACCATCACCAGTCCACAGGTCAGCACACTCACCCACCGCTCTGGTCATTCATTGAAGATCTTAAATTATCTTTATGAAATATTTATCTTGTTGTCTTAAAAATAAAGAATCTTGGAATACTTTCCAGTAGAAAGTTCATTAACCCTTTATGAACAACTTAGTTTTGTATGATTGGGGGTTAATGTCACAAAGCACTGATGTACATTTTGTATAGTTGATCTTATAACCCATTCGATTTTTTTGGTTATTAACACATTCTAATTCACAATCAGATTTGGATTTTCTGTTTTGCTCCACTCCGAGGATAAATTAATTATGCAAAGTGATTAACAACTGTAACTGACTTTGGTTTGATCAGTTCAGAGACATTTAGTTAGAAATGTGTTTAGCCATTTTCAAACAAAGGACATTTTACATTTCAGGTGGACATGAATAGGTTAAACTTTTTTTCTGAACTGCTGTGGTTGACATTTCTAGGCGATCATGATGAGCATCTGTCTGCAGTCGATGGTAGATGAACTGATGGTGAAGAAGTCTGGAGGAAGCATTAAGAAGGTCAGGACTGAACAAAATTGCAGAATATTTGTTTAAGTCCTTGTGTCTAATTTATACGTGTCAAGAAATTAGAGACAATCAGAGATCTGCTATGTGAGAATCACAGCTAATGGCATTATTTGTTGTAATAATGCACAACAAACACTTTATTAAGAGATCATCATGCAAATGACTCTGCGTCAATGCAACGTCTAAATTTATCACATCACATCAGTGGATAGCTGACAGCATAATGCTTGTGTTGGTTATTTTTGCTTTATATCTAAATCAAGCAAACTAGAAATATTTTAGCCATGTTAGTCTAATGCAGATCAAATGCATTTTTATCTTTAGAATATGGAACACATTGGGAAGAATTGGTGCTGATATTAGCCTCTTATTCTCTAAAAAAGCAATACATTCCATACTTACTTAACTCTACCTTGAACCTATTTACAAGTAGTATGCTAAAATAATAATAAAAGCTTAATGGTGTGTTTTATTATGCATTGCACCTCATTATTCAATTATAAGTGATTTGTTCCTTAAAATAAAGTGTTGCCTTGTTGTGATTTTGGTTATGATATGAGACAGGTAGACTTGCACTGTATCTGAAGGCCATTGCTACACCTGTACCAAAATGCCATAGCATAATTATACATGATTCATTAAACTGCAGCTGGTAGCCTAGTGGTTAGGGCATTCGCCCTGCGATCAGAAAATCTGGGTTCGATTCCCAAGACTACCAGGCACCCTGAGCAAGGTACCATCCCCACACACTGCTCCCCGGGCGCTGTGTTCGTAGCTGCCCCCTGCTTCACTTGGTGAATGGGTTAAATGCAGAGGTTGGATTTCGTGCTGTTCACACTGTGTGCTGTGGTGTGTTCACATATGGCAGAACGGTCACTTTCACTAAACAGCTAAACAGCCAGTTGCCTTTAATTTTCAGTATAGCATTTTATTTGGTTCATATTATTATGTAATGTTAATGAGTTATAATGCAGAGAAAGAATTTCACATTGTTCACACTGTGTGCTGTGCTGTGACTATAAGGGGCCACTTTACATTGTGGGGTGGTGGGGGCCTAGTTGCCTCTGGACCAAAAGGTCATGGGTTTGAATCCTACCTTCACCACTGGGTTCCTGAGCAAGACCCTTAACCCCAAGTTGCTCTAGGGAGACTGCCCCCTGTAGTTCGGGAATGGGAGGTGTTTTTTGATGAAGGCGTCTGCTAAACGCAGTAAATGTAAATTCGTCTTTTTCATTTAGCTTTGGCCCATTAAAGAGCTTATAATGTTATTTTGGCCAATAGAAAGTACTGGAGATGATGTCAGCTTTAACAATTCATTATTGCTGCAGCCCAGCTTGTTTTGTGGGTGCACGTGTGTGGCAGTGATTACGCTCATGATTATAGGTCAGAATGATTATCTTGGTCTCATGAGTGCTTCCCAGCTCAAATGTCTAATTCATTATGTTTTCTTTACTTTGGTGAATGTTTGAGTGTTCCTCCGAACGCTCTGATTATCTGTATTTCTAAACAGGCCTGGATAATAGCTGTAACAGACAGAAAGCCCAAGTCTCTTCAGGATTCTCTGCACAGCTCTGTGTGTGTTCAGCTGGGATTTCACACGCACTCATTTCTATAGATTTGCCTCAGAGCTCAGCACTGAGTACACATTCGGTGTTTATCCAGAAACTCGAGCGAGGTTGCACATGCCTGTGAAGACCACTCTCTCCACCCTGGCAGATTTGAATAATAATGCTGTACATTTTCAGCAGATGCAGAAGAAGCGTCTCAACGGTTCCATCCATCGATCGGACAGTCAGCAAGCTGTGAAGTCTCCTCCTTTACTGGTGAGGAACGAGTTCATTTGTAACACATTTTTACACAGAACATTGTGATGCATAAGAATTAAGAAAAACAGATGCACATAAACCACATTAATTTCACATTGTTTTAAACAATTGATTATTTTGGTTGTAATTAAGCCCAGTATTAACCAGGTTAAATATAATAAATTAATCAAAATATGAAGATATGAGGAAATTCAGCAAAATGTTTTTTTATTATTAAAATCTTACATTTTAAAGCTATTTCTAGGTTAAATAGAAAAAATAATAATTGTCAATCAGAATGGATATATCCTCTATAATTCAAAATTTAAGGTCTAACTTTATTCATCCTGAAGGAAATTCTTTTGACATTAGCATGCTCAGTGCAACGAGAAGAATGAAAGATAATAGACAATTGCAGTGTGTACGGTTTAGTATGTAAGTAGTGCAAAGTGGCTTATGAAAGTGACTTAGTCTTAATGCAATAAATGCAATAAAACAGTTGCAGATAAAGAAGTTCTAGCAAAGGTAGTGATGAGTGCTGGTTATTGTTCTACATTTTTAGAATATAATTCCTATACATTAATTACCTGCAACATTATCTTCAACAATAAGCTACTGACACTCTAATATTGTGTTTAGATATAAAATCAGTTTAACTAGAAATGAAAACCTATATTCAAGAACAATTTATTAATGTGTTGAATTATTACTTTAGTTGTTGTTTTGGCCCAACCACCAAATTTCATGCCACGTTGGAGGACGATATTTCAAATTTAAGTTCTATACTGGAGTAGAAATAAATTCTAAATAGCTAACGCCCCTGTGATCGCTAATGAATATCTCTTCACCATACTGTGCTGTAGATGAGCTCACAAGAGAAGACTTCAGATTTCAAGTCAATTTATTACCTAAAGCGGATTAAAAAACAAAACAAAACAGGACTAAAAATGTCTTCAGATAAAAACCTAGCATTTTCCTCATTTAGACAGACATGATTCAGTGACAGACTAAACAGAGTATCTGTTGGTTGCCCTGAGGCAAGTTGGTGCTAAAAATATAATTAATAAAAGATAATCCAAGTATAAAAATGAACTGGACATGGCAGTAAAACATTCAGGGCAGCTTTCAGATTTCAGATCAGTGGTTGAGCAATGACTAAGAAATAACAGGGGTTTTTTTTCTGTGTCCAGGACTCTCCGGACCCGAATCGAGAACAAGTAGTGAAACTTTCGGTGAGTTCCTGTAACACGCCATATATGGACCTTCTTTGTTCTTTGTCTTAGTGATAACATGACCATGAGGTGGTGCGCTGATTATACTCTTGTTCCTCTAATGTTTGTGTTTGTTAGACCAAGCTGAGTTCTGTCTCCCTAAGAGGAATCAGTGCCTCCAACTCGTCTAATGATATCAGCGGCAATGATTTCCATGGAAACTACGCTTTCGAGGGGATCGGAGATGATGACCTGTGACGCTCCTCTTGGACTGAACCACAGGAGAGCTGAGCCAAGGCCAAGCCTATTTGAGCAAAGGTGGCACAAGCGGTTCTGCAAGATTCCAACTCCACTGAGCACTCTGTTGCCCTAAGGTCTACTACAGCATTACGCCAATAGTCCAAAGCACACAGGAACGCCACATGCAAATAGATCCTGAACAAAACTGGGGGAAATGTACTTTCTTTTAGTTATCAGTTACATTATTCCTAAATGGAGCTAATGGTCACTCAACCAATGGAAGGGAGAATTAAGAATTTAATAATCTAGTCAGGGCTGCAGCAAGTTAACAAAAGACCACATTGCATTATTTATCAATTGTTACAATTCCTTCCAGTTTATTGAAAGTGCATTAGGGAACATTTGATGTGTCATGGTTACAAAAGTGGCCAGCATCATTTATAACCAAAATAATTGGGATCTTATGAATACCATGATTCATCAAAACAACTCGAAAAGGACGCTCAAAAAATTCTTAAAAAATCTGTTAAAAGTGTATAGCACTCCTGCAGCAGCGGTTTAGCCGGATGATTACAGTTGAGGACCAATGTATTGTGCAGTACTAATACACACCACGAAGTAATGACTCCATATAATATAGGTTCCTATTCAGATAATGTTCTGTAAGGCTAGTTTAAACAACGTACCCAAAATTTCAAACTCTGTTGCAGCCATGTCCTGTTAGGGACACCCTTTTAAACCCTTTTAAACATCCACAGGGTTTTGCATTGTTGAGTTAGGGCTAGCATTTGCATCTAATTAAAGTTCCTGCCGAACTTAAACCTCCAGTAAATATTTCCTAATTAGAGACTCGAGGCTGTGCTTTCTCATCCTCTTTCTAATTCCTAATGGTTCGACATCAAATGAACTTCTAGCTGTTTAATCTCATGCTGATGACTGCAATGAAAGCTTTCTGTAGATCTGAACACTGATTTGACTAGGTACAAGCGCTAGCTGGTTAAACCGATAAATTTGCACTTGGAGACGTATAATACTTTGTCATAACTGTAGTCTACACAGCCATGGCCTCATTACTGCAGTTGCCAATGTGATGTATTTCATTGTAAAACTAGGAAGAGGATAACCAGGTTAAACGTTCAGGGGAAACTGCTGCCTTCATTTCTTCCAGTGTGCCAATTCTTGCCATTTCTTTTGAATTTTTATGTCTTTACTGCTATCGAACAGATTTTAAAGCCTTCAGAACATTTGCATCTTCAGCATCGTAACTTTCAATGTATCGAACAGCCGTCTTAACAGGTTTTAAGTGGAAACATGCTCGTCCAGCTAGGATCCTGTGGTCCTAGATGGGCCAAGAGTGGCCTGCTTTCTTCTCTTTGCCTTACAGCAACTCAGCCACCTTACATTCTAGAAGCCACTTGTCAGTTTTCATCATAATGCAGCATTTGGACCACATCGGCTTCAAGCCGTTTCAGTGTTAGGCCGTAGCCAATGGAAGCTCTGGCGAGAAATCTTGCAGAATTTAGTGGTGTTCTGTTTAGTGTGTTTGGCAGAACCGCTTGCACATGCTGAACCCATGATTTTGCACAGTATTAACAAGGACAGATAGCAAGATTTGATATTTATTGAGGTGTTAAACATGGAAAACATTCTTGAGTGTGTTGAAGTGGTTTTGAAGATCTGTCATTGACTTTTTTTTTTTTATTATTCCTTTTTTTTTCTTTTCTTCAGCCAACATTTTGTGAAAGGTTTCTCATAAATGCCAAAACTATAGTTTACTAAAGCATTTTGCACAAAAAAAAAACGCATTTTAAAATCATGGTAATGTCACTTTTTATAAATGTACATGCAATTAAGAAAAAGTATTCTGAAATTTTACTAATACGTATTATCATTAGCATATTATCAAATGCAGTAGATCACATATAATCTAAGATGTATAAAAAAAACTAACATTATCACTGTTTACAGAATTGTAGAAAATTGTGAGTAGAAATCGAAAGAAGTGTTTACAAATTCCACATCTGAATTTCAGTGATTGTCTTTTACTCATCATGCATTTGACTTTTTTTTTTTTTTGAGAACATCATGCTTTTTTAAATATCCATTTTGTATTTTATCAAATACATCGTTGCAATCATCTCAGAGGACTGTGTGAAAGTGGTGCTTGGAAAATGGCTTCATTGACGCTTCATGCTAGCGGAATTGTTAATCCAAGCAAAACGGCTTTCATTCCAGAGATGCTGTCACCAGTGTGATTCTTGCTTAACCAGAAATAATTTTTTAAAAAATAATAATGATTGTGTTTAGGTCTTGGAGAAAATGATCAATATTTGTCACATCTGTCTAGGATGTAATGAAAGAAGAGCATGTTGTCATATTGGTCAGAGGGTGGCAGATTGTTTTATTTTTTATTCATGTCTGTTCTGATTGTTGACTGTTGTTTGCTCACCAGCGTATCTAGAAAGAAAAGGGTTCATGATGTACTCTTGATGGTAGAGTATCACATCAAGCCTATATATGTGCTTTTATCTTCATCACCATGTAAAATTTAGGAATGATGAATGAAAGTACTGGATTTTAATAAATTTAGGTGCCAAATAATGACGTGAATGTGTTTAATTACTGATATCTTAAACATTTAATGTGTTTGGAAAATCACTGTTTATTTCCTTGACAGTATTGATAAATGAAGGGCCTCCTTGCTGTCAGCAGTTGGTGCTGAATGCATTTTCTAGGTTTCTCATTAAGCTCAACCTAATAAAAGTATTGTTTCTAGGGCTGTAACGGTACATGTATTCGTACCGAACCGTCACGGTTTGGTACATGATGTCTTTTGGAGAATACACGGTACGACGGAGAAGACGTGATTGAAGTAATACGGAATCACAGAGGGAC
>JBBIGB010000156.1:8167213-8181187 GCA_037577075.1 Alestopetersius hilgendorfi
TCATCATCTTCTGCTGTTCCATCATGAGCCGTCTCTCCATCTTCTGCTGTTCCATCATCAGCTGTTTCTCCATCTTCTGCAGTTCCGCCATCAACTGCCTCTCCATCTTCTGCTGTTCCATCATCAACTGTTTCTCCATCTTCTGCTGTTCCATCATCAGCTGTTTCTCCATCTTCTGCTGTTTCATCATCAGCTGTTTCTCCATCTTCTGCTGTTCCACCATCAACTGCCTCTCCATCTTCTGCTGTTCCATCATCAGATGTCTGTCCATCTTCCGCTGTTCCATCATCAGCTGTTTCTCCATCTTCTGCTGTTCCATCATCAGCTGTTTCTCCATCTTCTGCTGTTCCATCATCAGCTGCCTCTCCATCTTCCGCTTCTCCATCATCAGCTATCTCTCCATCTTCTGCTTTTCCATCATCACCTGTTTCTCCATCTTCTGCTATTACATCATCAGCTGCCTTAGTATCTTCTGCTGTTCCATCATCACCTGTTTCTCCATCTTCTGCTGTTCCATCATCAGCAGTTTCTCCATTTTCTGCTGTACCCCCATCAGCTATCTCTGCATCTTCTTCTGTTCCATCATCAGATTTTTCTCCATCATCTGCTGTTCCATCATCAGCTATATCTGCATCTTCAGCTGTTCCATCATCAGCTGTCTCTCTGTCTTCAGTTGTTCCATTAACAAAAGACTTTTCATTTTCTGTTTCATCTGTCCGTTCTACTTCCTCTGCTAAATCAGTTTTAGATGTCTCTCCATCATGTGCTGTTTCATCATTAGCTGTCTCTTCTTCTTCTGGAGTATCTTCATCAGAAGTCTCTCCACCTTCTGCACTTTCCACTTTAGCTACTTCTGCATCAACTGTCTCTCCATCTTCTGTTGTTTCTTCACCAGCTGTGTCTTCATCATCTCCTCCTACTTTAGTAACATCTTCAACTTCTGCAATTTCATCATTAGATGTCTCTCCATTTTCTGGTGTTTTGTCATCATTTGTCTCTAGATCTTCTGGTGTTTCTTCATCAGCTGTCTCTGCAGCTTCTCTTTCTGCTGCTGATTCGTCATCCACACTGGTTCCATCACCAGCCATCACTGTCATATCATCCATTCTTTCTCCGCTGTCTGTTATTTCAGCTTTGGATGTCTTTTCATCTCTTGCCATTTCATCATTAGTTGTTTCTCCGTCTTCTGGTATTTCATCATCAGCTGTCTCCCCATCATCTGCTGTTTCACTGTTATCTCTCTGTATATCATCAGCTGTTTCTTCCTCTACTGATGTTTCTAATTTGGTTGGTTCTCCATTATCACTTGTCTCTCCATCTTTTGTTATTTCATCCCCTGTCGTATCTCCACCATTTGCAGTTTTACTAGACCTTTCCTCATCTGCTGCGCCATCATCTGTCTCGTCTCCTGTTCCTTCTTCCTTACTGGTATACTTTTCTTCAGCGGACTCATCTCCATCCTTTTCTGGAGCTTCCTCTTCCTCCCCTATTTCATCTTTCAGAGATTCTGTTTCTTCTATTGCTTCATTTTTAGCTTCTTCCTCTTCATCTGCTGTTTCAACACTAGGAGTCTTTCCAGTTTCAGTTTCAGCTGCTTCTTTTTCTTCTGTTTCCCCATCATCTTTTTCCTCTTCTTCTGTCAGTTCTTTTGTAGCTTCAGTTTCAGCAATTTCTGCTTCTGTAGCCTCATCCTCTCCCATTTCAACTTCAGCTTCTTGTTCTTCTACTGATTTATTGTCATTCTCTTCCTCTTCTCCACCTTCAACAACTTCAGGTGTCCCATTTCCTTCAGTAGTTTCAGTGTGCTTGTTTCTGTGTGTTTCACTTTTCAGAGACCCTTCACTCTCTGCTAATTGGTCTTTTTCTTCATCCCCAGTTGCTTCAGCCTCAGGGTCATCTACTGCTTCCATACCTGCTGATACCCTCCCAGCAATTTCCTCATCTTGCACTGAAAGGCAAGTTTGGATTTCTTGCTTTTCTTCATTTATGTCTTTCACAGAATTATCATCTTCTGTGACATTTGGTCCTTGTTCAAGTTCCGTGTTTAGTTCCTCATTTCCAGTCTCCTCTAAAATATAGTTTTTGCTATTTGTGGGAGCTTCTCTTTTTTTCTGGAGAATTTTTCTCAAATCAAAGTCCATCATCACCGGGGCAGAATTTAAGACTTCTGCAGGTAAAAGAGGCTTTGATGCCATTTTCTTTTTCATGCATGTGTCACATGGACAGTACTCATCATCACTCCTCTGATCACTAAAATCAGTCCCTGTTGCTGTATTATCATCATCACTTTTTGCCGCTGTATCTATGGAATGATTGAGCATCACTTTCAGACGCCTCCGCCTTTGTTCTGTTTGAACAGTTGATTCACGTGACATGGCTTCTTTTGGTGGTTTAGGTCTTCCTGCACGACCCTGAATTTTTCTGAGTTCTCTCTCTATACTTAATTGTATCCTCTTATGGACTTCATTCCTTAATTCAGATATCATATCATCAAGCTGCTCATTGTCATTTAAATTCCAGCGTACTTTGAACTCAGCCATTGCATTTACATAATGTGTCATGAACTGTTTTTGTAGTTTATTTAGCAGATTTAATACCCAGACAGGATCAGGATCTTGGGAAAACTTTTTTGTTAAGTGAGCCCTCTGCACTGATGGAGGAGAACCTGAACTTGTGTCTTCTTGAAGGTCATTTCCACCACTCTTGTTTGATGAAGGTGGTGTTTCAAGTGGCTCTCTTGGACTGTCATTACTCCTTATAGTATCATCTGAGGCTGGAATGTTACTTTCTTTTTGTCTTTCTTCCACAGTCCCCTCTGCCTCAGTTTCAGGCGACCACTGGACACGACTTGCAATATCTGGTGTTGCTGGATCAGATTTCATTTCTACCACACCCAAAGCTTCCTCTCCTTCTGTTTCATCATACTCTTGCAACTTTGTCAGTGTCTCATGGCCTTCACCTTCTGTATTGGCATGGGATTTCTGAGCCTGGGTACTATCATTAACACTGCTCTTTCCAGAGCCAGTTGAGCCACTGCTTACATCAACCCCTGAGGATGACTTGGCCTTCATTTCATCATCAATAGACTGCTGATCGTTGGGTTTACTTTTCTGTGTGACCGTCATCTTATCAGTTGGGTCACTAAGCCAAAGGGACTGGAGCATGTTCATAAGATCCTTGTATTTTTCAGCTTTACCATTTACATCATTGGGATCAAAATGAATCAACTGAAGATTTACAAGACAGTCTAAAAGTCCTCTTGCTGATGTGCTGAGTTTTTGCCCATATACAGTAGATACTTCTGGTAAACTATTGCATCTATCAAGTTTGGGACTCAATAAAACTCTCATAACCTGAACAGATGAATGAAAACTATTTGAGACATCTTGTTCAGGACAAGATTGGTTGATACCAGCCACAAGGTCTTTGTCAGTCCCTGCGCCAACATCATCTTCTTTGTCTTCATTATTTTCAATTTCTTCAGTTAACAGTTGAGCTTCCTTCTCATTTTGTGGCTCAATCGCAACTATATCAACATCTCCTTCACTTTCATTCCTTATGTCATTTTGTGTTGGCTCTTGTAATCTGTTCATTGTCTCTAATTCTTCAGAGTGTTCATGGAATTCATCTCCATCATCATACAAAGCACTGTCCAATGGAATTTTATTCAACCATTCATTCACTACCTCAGTTGGAGAAGCATTTGGTAGATTAGCTGGAACAATGTCACACATCTCATCATCTGCCTTTTGCTGTGAGGAGCTGCTACCTTTTCTGTGTCTGCATTTACTGCTTTTTTCACTTGTTTTGTCACTGATATTCCTACCATAATGAGTAACATCCAGGGGGCAGTTACACGCCACATCAGACACATTTGTCCTATCCGATGAATCTCCTGCCATATTCAAATTGTTGGAATTTTCATTTAGTGGCTCTGGAGCTGAGACAGACTGAGACAAGACACTATCGTTAGAGCCCCCAAGAAGAATTACAGGCTTTTTGGACTTCTTTGGGGATTTTGATGGGCTGGGACTAAGCCGATTATCTGAGGCTGCAGATCGAGATCTTGAAATCTTATCTTCCTTATCTTCTTCAGCAGGTCTGTTGCTTGTATGATTTGATCTTTTTGACTCTTTATTTGAAGTTTCACTTTTGGAATCAACATTAGTATGTTGCACTTTTATTTCCAAATGAGCTGATGAATTGGATGTATTGCTTTTTGGTCTGTCATTGACTGAAGGTTTTCTCTCTTTCGAGTGTGAAACATTGGAGGTCTTACTGGATGACCGTACTTCGCTGGTTGGTGATTTTGGCTTTGTAAGATGGCTATCGGATTTGGTTTCCATTTCATTTTTTGATACAGATTTATCACTTGCCGTCTCATAATTAATCCCACTCGCTGTATCTGATACTGGCTGGGCAGAGCTGCTTTGATTGCATTGAGACTTCTTGGATTTGTTTGAGATATTTGTTCCCGCTGACAGTGAACTTTTCAGTCTGTCATGTGGTGATGGTGTGCGCTGTTGTTTTGTTTTTTCCAGAATATTTGAGGAGTCCTCAAAATTTACATCATTTGTTGATTTCAAGTGTGGAACACGGGTCACTGATGCCACTGACCCACTTTCCTCTTCAATATTATCTACATCATATTCCTCTACAATCCCAATGGAAACTGAAGCACTTGCTGGTGTTAAATCTCTTTCAGAATCGCTGTCGGCTGATTTTTGAGACAATGCACTGGCAGACCTCTCTTCATTGTCAGCTTTATTTGCAGATGTATTTGTTGAAGGTTTTGACTTCTTCAAGCCACCACAGACACATTTAACAGAACTAGGTGCCTTTGAATGGTCTGATAAAGCACTTTGTACTCTGTTATCATTCATTTCTGCATTGTTGCTTGCAGTATCTTCAGGGTTATCACTATTGTCTTTCTTTTCTTCAGTTTTGGACTTCTTTGATTTTGTGGAAATGTTTGATTTAGCTGACAGCTGACTCTTAGCTCGGCTTTGGTGTTCCTGCATTTGAATACTCCCCTCAGTCTGATTTTCTGATGTACCAGATTTAGCAGAAACGTTAGATTTGAAAGATGCAGCTCTTTCCACACGAGGGCCAACTTCTGCAGAAGTATTTGATTGAATCGAAAGGGCACTAGGGTTCCTCTCAT
The DNA here is from genome assembly GCA_037577075.1 of Alestopetersius hilgendorfi. Lineage (NCBI taxonomy): Eukaryota > Metazoa > Chordata > Actinopteri > Characiformes > Alestidae > Alestopetersius > Alestopetersius hilgendorfi. The sequence continues at coordinate 8,172,378 of JBBIGB010000156.1, forward strand.
CACTGTCCTCTTTCTGTGCACGTTGATCAGCTGTCCTCTGTGAATTTTGTGACTTCTTAGACTTTACAGACCCTACTGACAGAGCACTAGCAGACCTCTCATGCAAATCAGTAGCCTGCTCAATAGCTAATGCTGAACACTTTGACTTTGTGGATCTGGAGGACACCTTGGATTTTGTAGACATGGGACTTAGTGCTCTTTCCCCTGCCTTCATTTCTTCAGCCTCCCCAGATTTAGCAGGGTCAACGTCTACAGAACTGGTTGTTTGAGTGGACTTTTCATGTTTGGCAGAAATACCAGATCTAATAGAAACAGTACTTGGAGCTCTTTCCTCCACTTGTCCTTCTTCTAATGCTGATTTTTCAGATTGCACTTCTGACAATTTTGACTTCTTTGATGTGACTGAACTGTTAGATTTAGCAGACATTGCGCTTGAAGATCTTTCTACCGTTTCCTCCTCTTTTACTCTGAGGCTTGTGTCTGAGCCCCTGGACATCTTAGATCTTGTAGAGATATTTGATTTAGCTGACAATGCACTGTGTGTTCTCATTTCAGTCTGGTCTTCTGCTGCAGAATCAGTAGGTGCAATTTCGGAAGTTTCTGACTTTTTAGATCTTGCAGGCGATGCTGCACCTGAAGCTCCTTTGCTTTTTCCTTCATCCTCATCCTCAGGATCCTTAAGCCCATTCTTGGATATTTTTGACTTTCTAGAGCTTGCAGAAACATTAGACCTTGCTGACAAAGAACATGGAGACATTATACCCTCTTTTCTTTCCCCATCTGTGGTTCCAGTTTTCTGCAGTGCTTCTTCAGAAGCTGCTGAAATCTTAGATTTTGCAGAGATATTTGATTTTGCTGATGTTGTGCTTAGTGCTCTTTCTTCTATGTCATTATTAATCTCTGCAGACTCAAGAGGAACTGTGTCTGAAACCTTTGATCTGTTAGATGTAGTTGAAACTGAGGATTTACAAGACATGGCACTCAGTGTCCTTTCTTCTTTATCTTCATCACCAAGTTCTTTTCCAGTAGTCTCTGATGCTTTTGATGTTATGGATCTCACAGACGCGTTGGTTCCTACTGACAATGCACTCTGGGATCTTTCTCCAGTTTGACATGTTTCTGCATCCACATTTTCACACTGTACATCAGAAACTGTTGACTTCTTAGATTTCACAGAGGTATTGGACTTTGCAGACATTACACTTGAAACCTTTGAATGATTAGATTTTATTGAAACATTAGACCGAGCGGACAAAGCACTTGATGCTCTTTTTCCTTGATCTTCATCCATACATTCAGGTTGTTCTGAAGCAGACTGTGATACTTTAGATTTGTTAGACTTTGCAGATACATCAGATTTGGTTGATTTATTTGATTTCATTGACAAAGAACTCATGACTCTCTCCACATTCTCTTTATTACTCCCTGAAGTTTGTTTTGATGAATGATTTGATTCCTCAGCCATAGCACCTGAATCTTTCTGTTCTATACACAGGTTTTCAACAATTTCAACCGTAGAAATGTTTGATCCAGACTTTTCAGAAGCATAGGATTTAGCAGACATTGCACTTGCTACGCGTTGCTCTGTGTGATCCTCCATGCCGTCGTGGTCATCATGTGTCAATTCCGAGACATTAGATTTCACTGATCTTTCAGAGACATTAGATTTTGATGTCATAGCACTGGCAGACCGTTCCTCTGCATCTGTATTTTGTTTGTTTCTGATTTCTGAAGCATTTGATTTTGTAGACCGTTCAGAAGTGTTTGATTTAACAGACAATGCACTGGGGGCTCTGTCTTCTGTTTGACTTTCTAATAGAACAGGTCCTTCGTTAGTCAAAACTGACATTTTTGACTTTTTCGACTTTGTGGATGCATTGGATATAGAGGACAATGCACTTTTCGATCGTTCAGAAACTTCTTCCTCAGTAATATCAGCAACACACTCTGATATTTTTGACTTGTTTGTTTTTGTAGAGGTGTTAGATTTGATAGACATTGCACTGGAAGATCTTGCTTCGGCTGCATCTTCAAAGTCTGCTGATTCATCTGCTGCAGACTTAGATCTGTCAGAGGCATGAGATTTAGTAGACATAACACTTGGACCTCTTTCTTGCAGCATATCTGTCTTTTCCTCTGTATCTTTACACTTTGAGATTGTATTTTTGGTTTTATACGATCTTGCAGAAGCAGCAGATTTAGAAGACATAGGAGTTGAGGCTCTTTTTTCAGACTCGTCCTGTATTCCATCTGCTACTACAGGGGCTACAGAAACACTTGATTTATTTGACCTCGCAGAAGTATTTGACTTGATCGATCTTGCACTTGTAGGTCGTTCCTCAGATGCCTCTTCTCCTGTACTTTCAGCTTTTTGTTCAAAATGCAGTTTTGGATCTTCACAAGTCACTCCAGTGGCTGTTTCTGAAATGTTAGAATGATTTGATTTAACAGACATGGGACTTGGAACACGATCATCTAACCCTCTATCACGTTCTTCTACAGTGTCTGCTGCTGTTTTTTGTGATACTTTTGATTTTGTAGATACCGCTGAAGCATTAGACTTGGCTGACATAGAACTGTGTGCTCTTTCTTGTGGTTTTATGTCTTTAGATCCTACTGAAAAATTAGATTTCTTTGACTGCACCGAGGCATTAGACTTGGCAGACATGGCGCTAGGAGATCTGTCACGTATTTGGTTACCTCTTTCTTTGAAATCCGAGGACTCGGATATTCTTGATGTATTAGATCTAACAGAGACTGTTGACATTGCACTTGGAACTCTATCTTCTAGCTGGTCGTCTGCCTCAACAATTTCATCAGCTGCTACTTCTGAAACTCTTGACTGTTTCGATCTTGTAGAAGTATTAGACATGGCACTTTGGGCTCTTTCCTCTGTTTGTAGCTTATCATCTGTTGTTTCTTCAGGTGCTACCTCTGATCGTTTGGACTCTCTTGATTTTGATGAGATATTTGATTTAGCTGACATGGCACTTGCTGTTCTCTCCTCAAGACTCTCACTCACATCAGGGTTTTCCTGTTCCGTAACTACATTAACTTTGGATTTACCTGATTTTCCAGAGGCATTTGATCTGCTGGACATGGCACTTGATGATCGTTCCTTTTGATTTGTCTCAGCAGGTTCTGCATTATCTCCAAAATTATTCTCGGGTTTTGCTATCATTGTTGAGCTCGGAGCTCTCTCTACAGCCATGTCTTGGATATTACTTTCATTTAAGACATGTTCCTCTGGTTGATTGCTTGCCTCTGATATGTTGCTTTTAGATGCTTCTTTTTCCACAGCTTTAAATTTTGGAGACTGACCACGTCTAGAACCAGATTTCCCTGAGCAATTTGAAACGTTACTTGGAGGCCTGGGTGATAAATGATGTTTTGGAGATACAGGTGATTTGCAGGACAAGCCAGAATGTGGCCGTGAAGTAATATCTCTGGTTTCTTCATCACCCATCTGACTGGTATTCTGGGATGCTCTTGAAATACTTGGAGGAATTTGCTCTTCACCCTGGTCCTCCTTTAGGGATGCCAAGACTTGTGAAGAATTGCTTTCAACAGATAAAGGTCTCTCTTCTTCCTGGGATATTTGAGTAATTTGGACACTCAAATGACCCTTATTTGAATCTGTAATGGGAACAGTGGATGTACTCTCAATGTTTTTCTCCTCATCAAGAGACACTTGACTATTTTCATTTGTTCCAACTTTCCCTTCAGCATGAGTCTTCTTTGCAGACACCGAACATACTTCACTGCGACTGCAGTTACGACTAATGGTGCAGTATTCAACTGTGGTATCACCCTGCTCTCCAACAGTCTGCTGAAAGCAAGTTGCTTTTTCTACCACCTGCTCTGTATATTCCTCACTGGACATCGTATGCATGCTGTCAACCGATGCCTTTTTGCAGACTATTTTGTGTGAGGATGCACTGGAACTGGATGATCTGATGTGTCTTACATTTTCTTGTTCACCATGAGCTGGATTTTTCCAAATATCATACTCTTGGCAGTGAGTACAACAGTGCTGACAGTGAAACTCTTCCGAATGCTTTTGGTGAAATCTGGCAACGTCAGCATCACCAGCAGAAAGTGACTCTGCCTCTGAGCAACTCTCGCTATTGCTGTGCTGGAGGTAGTGGGCATCGTTGTAGCCCATGAAGGATTCATTAAATGTGCCTGATGACTTCTTAATCTCCGTGGACCAGTGCAATGTTTCATCATTTAACAGTCGGAATCGCACTTTCATCTCCATTGACAAGCTGCCATCCTTATTGACATGAACTCTCTTTTCAATGTCGTCATCCATCATATTTTCTCTTGCTTGAGAGTATAGACCTGGGTGCCCAGGTGGAACAGAGTTAAGACCACTTGGAAATGACTTTTCCGATGACATGGTGAGCCTGGCTGACTTGTCAGTTGGATAAGTTTTTGGATGAATGATGCTTTTCTTGGTTTCAAGTCCAAAATTCACTGTAAATGTGACACACAAACATGAACATAATGTAACTATGATGACACTATGTAATTTAAAAGCTCTAGAAACCATGTAAAAGTAAGGAAAGTTTTAGTATAATTTTCCAAATCAGTTCTCGTAGCAGTTGACTACTTGCTGTAGTTTTTTAAACTGAAACCAGTATCACTTCTAATAAATGTAAGCAATTGTGAGAAGCAATTATAACTAATTCAACTGTTTAAAATCCAGTATTGTATGTTAAGTGGGTCAATAGCACCAGACAAAATTCTATCTATATACCATTTTTACATCCTTGTTCTTCATTGCAGGCACTGGAGCGTGACTTTAAGATAAGCTTTGGAAGTTTATCCTCAGAATTTTTCCGGAAGCTGTCCATCAACAGAGGGTGGAATGGTTCACGGCCCACGCACACCAAGACACTGGGGCACTGTAAGAGACTCTGAATGCTGTCAATCTGAAACAGAGTACAGAATTTTGGGTATTACGAACAGCTTGATATGGGACAATGAGAGACAATGATAAATTCACAATCCTTTTCCGTGTTTATGCTGCAAGAAAAAAGAGAGAAAGTTCAATTCTCCTGAGGAAGTACAACGTTCTGGATTAAAGCCATACAAATTAAAAGGTTAATGGGGGCAGGAAGTGCAAACATCTGTATTATGAATTTTCCCACACTGATTGTTAAAACAGAGTCCTAATATCATTAGTGATATTTATATCAGCATACTAATATAAACTCTTAGCACAACATGTGTTGGAGGATGTTTTTGATCGAATCAGTTTGCATGTATTTTAAATCCAAACATACAAACATATGTGAACCTTTTCTGAAATGAGCACCAGCTTGCTTTTGTCTCTTCAGTTTATTTTTGTTCCTGTGTTAATATGCCCAATAAACAGGACAAAAGAATAACAATATATAAACTGAAAATGTTCCTGGCTATCTACTATGTCTGGGGGTTCAGTTAAGCTGATCCAATTATGAATGTAACTATCCCTTAATGTCACCTGAAGAGACGGTGCATCCTGGGTGCTTATCTATTATCAAGAAAAGATCAGGAGTCCAGTCTAAATGAGCCCAGAGTGAACACATGGATTTTCACATGTGCGCATGTATTGGGCTCCATTATTTATAAATGTGAATATTTAAATAACATCATAAATATGTAAGGAAGTAAAAACCTAAAGAAAATGGCCTCTAGCCATTTATAACTTGGAGTGCTGAAAAATATTTATTTAAAAAAAATAAATAAATATATTCATACGAGTGATGTCAAAAATGACTTTTGACTCGATACAATGCTTCCCTGGTGGCAGATATGCTTGTATTGCAGTTCTGTAAACTTTTCATTTTCACAAGGTTTCAGGATTATTAATGGGAACTGTTAAAGATACAATTCTGAGCATCTCAAACTATGTGTCTTGAAGCCATTGACCTGTTTTTGTTGGTTCAAAATAGCTCTGATTTGACTAAGATTAATAGTTATTCTGAGGGCGCTGGAAACATCACTACAATGTAAAAATACCAGTGAAGGAATATCCCAATTGCTACCTACTAGAACAATGTAGGAGGTAGTCACTCAAAAAGAAAACAGAGTGGATGAACCAGCAGAACAATCAGACAAGAGGGACACATGAGATGATGCTCAAGCAATAATAAGTAAAAATAAAACTAACTAAACTGAATCGTTTTCTATGAACATTCTCTCTGGTTAAATTTGATCTTTTATAAAGATACATTTAGCGTTATTTTAAGAGTTTTACTCTCTAAAACAATTGCAATTTGTGGCTTACACAGATCCTAACCATCTGAATAAGACTACACCTCCTGTACAGTAATCCACAGATCAGGAAGGTGAGAAAATCATATTAAATATATTCAGTAACATGCACAAATATCAGATCAGACCTAGTTTACAAAGTTAAAATGCATGCCACATTGTTACGGCCAGAGCGTACGGACAGGGTACCGTATCTCGGACACCACATGTTTTGCTGACTGTTCCATTCGATTCTGTTTTATCGCTTGTTCTTTTTCGAAGTTCAACTTTTTAACTGCTGACAACAAAGTCTTAGCTCTGGCCCTTGTAGGACGTGCTGCAGTACTGTTCTTATGGCATTCCCAGTGGCATCTCTGTATCAGTCAGGTCCCCATGGAGGGGTGTGGGCTGCCTTACAGCATGTTTTCTCTGGGAAGTACATGCCTGTGGCAGAACTTAAAGGATGTGCCTGCTCCAGACCCACAGAGGCCAGCAGTGCAAAGTAAAACCAGCGAGGCCGACTCAGTTCAGTTCTCAGGAGCTGGAAAAGTCTGGCTCAGTTCCAGACACGCTCTAAGCCAAGAAATCGTCCCTACATCAGCACTAACAGAGTGGAAGTCTCACATTATTAACACATTGTTGTGTGTGATTACTTGAACTGGTAACAACCCTTCTTGACTTTCTACTTTTCCTCATTGCTGTATAAATTGCCCTGCCCCTCACCTTTTTCACAACTTCCACTTTACAGATCTAATGGGTCTATTTCTTAACACTTACATCCAAAATTACTGGAAGAGTTTGCTTCTTTTTGCCATTATGTACTAAGGAGTGAAAGCTCAGAAGTTTTTGACTATTCCATGAGTGACTACTGATTGCTGAAAGACCCATTTCCCCCACACATGATCTTATTAAATTATGGTAAATAAACAAGACAAATCAGATGGAAAACCCTTATCACACGAAAGTATATGATCCCTGTTTGCCCTTTAAATAAAATGTACAGAATGTTTAATACAATTCTAGAATATTTTCCCAGTTCTCACCACAAGAGGCCTCTGTATTACAGCGGGATTTCTTCTACCTTAATCTCTGTATAAAAAAATTATGTGTGAGACAGTCCTTATGTATTATCTACTGTAGACCATGAAGTATAAATAAACAGAATAATAAAATAATGTCAATCCAATTTTTTGTTGTCAAGCAGGTGGTGGTATTGGTTATGTTTCCAAATATAGAGGAAATTGTCATGAAAGAGAACCCCCTACTCCTAAAATAAAGGTGTCTTACCTTGTGGCCCTCCAGTGTGTACAGCTTCCTGATGAGACACTGCATAAGTTCAGAAACATCATCCAAAAAGACACCAAGGCTGTGCAAAGTCCTGCGGTGCAGCAGAATGGTCTTCTGAATGGATGGGTCACTATTCTTTACAAGCACGATCCTCTTGGAGTGCCTGTGGTGGTGTGTTGCACCCTCAACAGGCTCTCCATCTGGTTTGGTGGGTCTCCTGTGTGCATGCTGGTGCTGCTGGGCTTGAGGTTGGTACCATGAAGTAGACTGACTCTCCGTTACTGGCCTGGCCTGCTGGTGGTCTGCGCACATGTAGCTTCCATGATCCTCTAGCGGCTCCAAGCGTGTTGAGCTATGAGAGCTTTTTTGAGACCCTCCAAAACGATGCCCAACAGGGAAAGAGGGCTTGGGAGGAGGACAGTTATCCACAATGGCATCAAAGCACTGAAAAGTGCGCTTATGAGATGCCATTTTGCATAAAGGCCAAAAGGGCGACTGTCAGTTCAGCAGCCTCAACCAGAAGCAAAAAAAATTACATTAGAACACGGAGGGTGGTGTTAGTTTCCTTCCACATGTCTGTTGCTTGGCACTTCACATACACTCAATCTCTTCTCCTTCATTCCATGCTGAAAAACATAATAGCCTGATGAGCGAGAAGAAACAGGTAACAGCACTGACTGATACTGATTATGTGTTAACGTTTATCGGGCATCATTTGGCTTGTGATTTCAGCAATGCCTCCTACTTAGAGCAATAGTAATTGCATGCTCACTGAATACAATAGATAATGCATGCAATACATCCATAAACAAAATTATTTTACTACTGTATCATATTTTTGTGCATTGTTAAAAGCAGATTACATAATTGGAAATATTAATGAGATTAAATGTTTGTAAATCCCAGATTCATTTTGATTTGAACCTGCTGTTAAAAGGATTAAGGTTCTTTGACTTCTTATAACTCTCTTAACATTTACTTATAGTAATACAAATAAATAATGATAGTTTTTAGTATTTTACATATACTATACTTCATTATAAGACATAATATTAACTTGGTGTTCTCCCTATAAAGAAAAGTGCCAAAAGCAAAAATTTAGTGCTACTTTTTCTTATACTTTTTTCTATATTCTACTTTAAATACGTTGCCCGTAAATTCTTTAAGTACCTCTTTCAAAATAACCAATGAAGCTACATGTGAGTTATTGTGCAAATATAAATTACTTGACCATATAAATTTGATATTTTGATTTTGACATATTTTTTTTTTTTAAAAAG
>JBBIGB010000156.1:8194723-8211139 GCA_037577075.1 Alestopetersius hilgendorfi
CACACCACCCCTGGCCCGAGCATGGACCCCCAATGAACCCACAGTTAACCCTTCACAGGCCCAGATCGCCACAGTATCAATAGTTATACCATCCAGAAACAAAGAAGCTGAGTTATTTGCATTGCAATCAGGATTATGGCTATATTTCAGTCTTCTTGTACATGTTTATGTTGTGCTCATCCAGCATGTATGGATGTGAAAGTCTGATTCAAATCAACAAAGAATCCAGCATCAGAGAGGCACTGACATGGTTTTTATTCTCTTAACTTTCGCTCATTTGTATGGTTGGGGATGCGAGCCCAGTGGTAAACAGATCACTTGTGTTTTGAAAGGTCTGGAATGAACCACTGATGCATTTGCAGTTCCAGCAAGTCAAAGACATTTCACTGCATTTGGGTTTCCACCAAGTCCTCTCGCCAACGGCAGAACAGGATGTGACGAGACTTTTGCACAGACTAAATGAAAGATCCACATTGCAATTAGGAAGCACAATAGGAACATCCTCCTCCACATTGGGGTTAAGAGTTATGGCACCCCGGGGAGCACCTTTGCTGCACAAAAACAAACCGGCAGCCTGAGCTGCTTACACACACTGACCCTGGTAGGAGGTGCACATTAGTATTATCAGTTATTTGCCATGTGCATGGCTCTGAGCCACTAATTATCTACACACGTCATTTCATCATGTGTGTTTCAGATCACAAGTGAGGAAGATCCTGACATGCGTGTCACAGAGACCGAGGAAGAACCTATTTTTAGCATTAGGTCAGCGGTATGTTCAGTTATGATTACTAAAGCCTGTTTCCAGAGCTGAATCTGGTCTAATCAGCCAGTTTAAACTGTATACTATGCATTGCTCTTTCATATTGTACTACTTGTGTATGCATGCTCTTCCTTATGTTTTTTAAGCATAAATCCAAATCAGACCCTCATAATTGGTATGCATGGCAAGCCTTACTCGATAAACAGTATCAAACAAGGTGTGTGCCATGTTAATGTTGGAACCACTTTTCTCTGAAAAGGTAAATGAAGAGCTGCATTCCCATTCGCAGGCCTGGCAGGAGAAAACCAGCCTCATTTTCTGAGTTAATGGCACCCCTCGGTATCTGCAGAAAACAGGTGTCGTACTCCATACTGCTGGCGTATTCATATGCAGGTACAGGTGGGTGGCCGTTGGCCGGCTGCAACGTCCCTCAAGTTTTCCAGGGGTCCCCATCTGTAGGAGAGCGCTGGCTCCACCACATGGCACTGGGCCCTGGGCCGGGTCTGCTCCATTCTTCAACCAACCCTGCACCACGCCTGCACCACCACTGCCTGCCGAGTCTGTTGTTCCACCACAATGAGCAAGAGAATAGCTAGACCTATAATCCCTTGCCACCAGTAATCGATGCCAAGTATGAATAGTAAGCAGGTTATTATTGCTCTGGATCCCAGTTGGCTGAATGTGCAGGTCTGTGGAGTGACCGCAGCAGGCAGTTTAGGAAGGTTTGGATGAGAAGATATGCCCCACTGGAGTGATTGAATAGAATGTCATTGTACTAATATGGACCAAAAGACACAGTACTGCATTTAGAAAACACAACTTTGAATTCTGTGTTGTAATTAAGTAATATGTCTCTCTCTCTCTTTCCCGATGTCTGTTGTCTCACAGTTAATTAAGGTGCCCCACAAAGTCCAGATTTGAAAGATGGCCATTTGTACTGGTCATCATTCCCTTTATCTTCAAAGAGCCAGGTTACTATACTCATGACACGTACCTCCAATAAGTCACTTCCTTTAAGTTCCAGACTTCCTTTACGATTGGCACTATATGATGTTTATCATACTCATTTCCCCACAAGGTCTGACGCGACTGTGCGGCTTTCATCCACACCCTGGCAGTCTTGTAAATCAGAGCCAAAGCCAGTGTGTCTCCAATAGGAGCGTCATTAAGTATGATCACCTCTCCCCGAGGATGCTTAATATTTTCGCCAGATGTGTTCAGGCCTGCTCACACACTGTGACAGTGTCATATACCTGCAATGAGAGCGATGAGGCTCACACTGCAAAGGTTAGCTTGTTTATTCGCCCGGCATTGTGACGTCACCACAAGGGAAACAGGAAATAGTTGAGACTACCTGATGGCCGCATTCCACAGAGCTGACCTGAGACTGGACCCAATCCAGAGAGCAATCATGAAGAAAAAAAACAAGAAGGGGCCATTAAAAAAGGGAAATTTGTTTACTCAGGCTGTTTCCTGAAGAGAGAAATGCTGGGCATCTTGAAGATTCCAGTAAAAACAACATACATGTGAATGAGTAATATAAATATAAAAATACTATAATCTATAATATACAAAACACGAAAAAAGCTCAACCTCAAGCATTTAGCAACCTTGTTGAAGTCAACCTATCACTGTAGCCTATTTAAGGAATAGAATGGAAATAGGGGCCACTCTTTGGATAACACTGAGAATGGAGTATTCTTAGCTCGAGCTGAGAATGATTCAAGGCTCACACAGGAAAAGGTTGGAGCAGATGAGCTGAATGCTTGCCCTCGTTTCCTCAGTGTCAACAGTCTCCTCTATATGAAGCACAATTGAACATCACTGATATGTTCATGAGTGACCAGCTTTAGTGCCACTGGGCATTTTCCCTCGGTCGGCCCTTCAAATACTCATAGGTCAAATAGAACCTAACTGCCATACAAAAAGTTATTGATGAAATCTTGTTTTATCAAATTAGACAAGAGAATTTAATTCCATATCAAAGTAATGAATTCCAAATTCTAAAACTGGTAGTATATGTGAAATTGATGTAGCAGTTTGTGAATGTCATTAAAAATGTACCCTGATCACCTGTGACCAAAAAAGATCTTTCCTGAATGAAAAATATACAATAATAATAATAATAATAATAATAATAATAATAATAATAATAATAATAATAATAAAACCGTAATTAAATGTATGCCTGAAGTGTATACTCCATATGTAGGCCCACAATTAAAGTTTTTATTATTGAGCTTCTGTATTGGTTTCATAGTGGTAACTAATAAGGAGTAAAGAAATAAATAGACCTAAAGGAGGTCACTTTATGCCTCTTTGGACCGAGAAAACAACTGCTGTTACCATATCCTCAGGGCTGTGGGCTGAAGTGGGGTCCACAAGCCCTGAGATGTCTGATGTGTAAAGTGCAAGCGAGACCCTGGCCTGGGGGCTGCCTGGTTCAGCTCCTTTCTCCCAAAAGCCATCTTCCACCATGCAGTTGTAGCCACAGGCAAGACACAGTGGAAAAGGGCTCCTATACGGAGGCACATGATGAATGTTATCATTTGATTTACTTGAATCAGATTGACTAAAGGTGAACAGTTTAGAGAACTGAATAGAGTGCTCCAGGTCATCAGGGTTAATATCTTGATGCCCCCTCATTTTAAGGCATTAGCTATTGGAGAATATGTGCAAGCTCAAAATGTGTGTGGTCAGGCCAGATGAGGGTCAAATTAAGAGCCCTAAAAAGCGCGGTGGTGTGAGATATTAATCAGTGAGAGGCATGTTTCCTCCCTGCTAAAGCGAACAGCAGGTTCCCTTTTCCCTCGCCACTGGCTCTTTAATGCAGGGACCGGCCGGGGCCCAAACATCCTGACGGAGAGAGGCTTTAGCCTTATCAGGCAGGAAACACTGCTCCTCCGCCACATCCGCTTTACAAGGAACGCGACTCAACCGTTCCCAAAAAACGCAGGAAGACCTAGCCAGACTCCAGGATTTGTCAAACGCCCGCCACCACCCGCTTTCTCCCCACCAAACCCCAGATTCCTTTTATCGAAAAGAGGAGAATCTGGGAGAGAACAGCAAAGAAAAAGAAAAGAGAAAGAGAAAAGAAAGAAAAGGTGAAAAAGAAAAACGACGAATGTATAAAGGAGTCGACGGGGCCGAGGTGTATTTATTTATTTCTAAGAGATTATGAAAGTCTGCATCAGCAAGATAGGAAAGCGGGGAGGGCGGGCTGATTTAAGAGGGGTGGGGTGTGGAGGGGGGTGCTGCTTAAAACACGCACCCGGAATAAAGACAGGGCCGAACAAAAGGCCAGCGGAGATGGAGGCGGGGAGGCACGGCAGCAGAGCCTGTTCTAACACACTAATCCCCTGAACTGTGGAGGAGTGAAACTGAGCGCGAGCCGCGGGAACATGGGGTGGAGGTAGTGGTGGTGGTGGAGGGGGTTAGGGGGGAGGGGGAGGGGGAGGGGGAGGGTGTTTCTCCCGCCAACTCCAGGCGCAGCGCGTAATGTGCCATCAAAGCGCCAAAAAAGCAAAAAGCTCCGACTTACACCGGGAGCCATTGTCAGCAAAACACTAATAACTGAAACAAAAACGTACGTCCTATTTACAAGAAGAAAAAAAGAGAGCAAGAGAGAAAATTAACATTTTTGCGACAGAAACTGACTTGCTGCAGAACAGTTTAGCGCCTTTGATTAATTTACTGAGAAATAAGAGCCAGCCATGGTGGATTAAACAATGATAAAAGAGTGAAAAGAGACATAAAGGAAACACAGACCATATTTTTTTTTTCAGGGAATAAAAACTGCCCTATCAGTAACCCCCAAACAGGATACTGCGTTAAAAGCTGTGTTTTAAAATCTGGCTTTTATTTTCTGGCTCGAGATTTCGTTTTCGCATAACAGTAATTTTCATATTTCACAAAACGGCAACGAGCATCTACAAGCTTTATATTTAGGTGGTCTAAGACAGTAGACAGAGTCACCGAGCTGCCCTTAACTGGACATACACAATGCAGAGAAAAATGACAGCCCGTTATCCTTCATAATATTCATACAAAAGTGATGTACTTTTTTTTATTATTTCTCACGGCCATTCATGTGACACTGATATCTGCGAAGATATCAAAGTAGAAATTTGATCTTTTATTTGAATTAAATTAATGCCACAAACCTAAATCATCATACAGTTATATCCACCATTATTATTTTCTTGGTAACAATTTATGAGTACTATATATATAATATTTATATTCATATGGGTGCTGATAGAAAAAAGGAGACTTGGCAATTTCCTTCATGAGTCCTGATATGCGAAGAGTCCAGCCTCATTTAAATACAGTGTCTTGAGGTAAAACAACTGAGGTTTGTAATAAAGGGATGATTATTAGGACTGAAAAATAAAAACAGCAATACAATATGGATTAATGCAAAACATTTAGATACATAAATAAGCTGTAGAGCAAATGTACAAGTATCTGTGGCAATGTCTGAGAACATTTCAGCAGGACTACCAGTTTGTCCAGTTGCTTTATTTTTTCCTCTCTCACTCTTTTTTTGGAAACAAAGATGGGAATGAACTTTAGAGCTTTATCTATGCATCCCTGAGGTGTCCCATGACATCCTGTAGCTTCGCTTTCCCTCCATTACTTCAGTCCTTCCTTGTTTACTTGCCAATCACTTTGATGGCCAGTGGTCTCTGTCCACACATAGTGTCTTTTTCTTTGTAGCATTCTTTAGGAAATGCCATAGTTGTTGTAGTAGGCGGCCGTTGCGTCGGCCAGTACAGAGATGAGACTGGTTTCTGAGGTGCTGGTGGGGCAGGTAGATGCCGGTGTTACCTGGATGTGTCCTGTCACGGTCATCCCACCCTGTTCGGGGTGATAGCTGGTGGAGTTCAGGTACTGGTCAAACTCATCGCGGTCCACCTCCCCCAACAGTTCAGCTTGGCTTAGCTGGTCCAAACCCTCCAGGTGGCCCTGCTCAGGTGGAGGCGAGAGCTGGCCTAAGTGGCCCTGGAGGCCGTGATGGACGGGGACCTGCGGGAATGAAGCACTGTAGTAGGAGAGTGGAGGAGTGGGAATGAGGGTGGGTCCACTACTTTGGTGAGGCATGGGGATATGACCCAGATGTGTGCTGCCACAGTGGAGAGGCGTTTGATGGGAGTAGTCAGGGTGGTACGGTGGGGGGCTGCTCATGTGAGCTGGTGTGGGACGTCGATCCTCTGGGCCGGAGCCGGATGAAGAGCAAGAGCTGGTGGGTATGGAGCTGGAAGAGGGGTAGTAGGAGGAGTGCTCGTGGTCCACTGCATCCAGAGGGGACATCTCAGGTGGCGTGGGCAGGCCATAAGGATAGGTGTCAAAGTTGTTGCTAGAGTTTGCAGGGTCCCTGAAGACCCTCACACCAGGCAAAGTTGCACTAGGTGAGGTGAATCCACCGACACCACCCTCATCTTCTTTGTCCATGGGGTGACAGCAGCCACGTGGATCTGACAGAGAGTTCTGGTCGGGGCCCAGGCTTGTTAGCAGGAAGCCAGTGTCCACACGCTTGCAGATACGCTTCAGCTGCTTCTTCCGACGAGGACGGTACTTGTAGTTGGGGTAGTCCTGCATGTGCTGCACCCGCAGCCTCTCTGCCTCCTCTACATAAGGTCTCTTCTGAGAGGGAGTCAAGGCCTTCCATGACTTTCCTACAACACATGGAAAAAATGGGAATGTTATTGACCATCCATGGAATTATCACCACTGGAGTTCAATGCACTGGACAATGTGTCCATGCATACTTGTGCATTACAATCGTATTATAATCTTTGAACATCCTGCCCATTCAGTCGAGTAGTTTCAGTATATCAAATACACATAAAAATGATATAAGAAAAAATATCTAAATAAATCACCCAGATTTGTCAGTGGTAAAAGTTATTGTATAAAATGGCTTTGTGTTCATCGTTCTTGGTCATTCTAATTAAGCAGTTGTGAGTCCCCATATCAAAGCTTCTGTCACAACTCTGATTTAAATGTTATAACAAAGAGTCGATTGAATTCTGTTGTTAGAAAGTAACAATTAATTTTTTGAGAAAGACAGACTTAATCCATAGCAAGGTAGACAAATTAATTCCTTTTTTTTAAAAATAGTGTTGGGTTACATTTTGAACTATTTGAAAACAAAGTCTTTCATTTGTTCGTTTCTTTTTAAAATACATCATTTGGGCGCACGTCCTAATTACTGGCCTGTTTTCGTTACCTGGCCATCAGAATTGATTTTGGCGTTTAGAATTATAAATGAATAGTCGACAGATTTCTAAATAATTATTAAAGTTTAAAAAAGCTAAACTGGACCTGAACCGCTGCAGTTTTTGGTTTCTTTAAATTGTTAAACTTTTCTCTCAGATTGCGAAACTTCACTGACGGAATCTAAAGAACTTTCGCTCACAGAGTGGAAGCTTTATTAGTGCCTCAGAATAAACCTCAAAAATAATAAAATTATTATATTCGGAGAAAGAAAACGTTTCGTTAAGAATATTTATTATTATTATTATTATTATTATTATTATTATTATTATTATTATTATTATTATTATTATTATTATTATTGTTGTTGTTGTTATTAATAATAATAATAATATAATAATAATAATGTTTTCTTATTTTGTTGTTTTCCTTCGTTATAATAATAATAGTCATTAAAATTATTATGATTATGTATTATTACTGTTAGTTATTATTATTAAACAAAACAAGCACATTTTGTATGATTGCTGTAAAATAATACTGTTTTATTATAAAATATTGGACGAATACAATTATTGTATTGTATATTAACCAACTCAAAATTAAGTCTAAATACATTCTTTCTGGTTTAAACCCCTTCTTTGACACCTTTTTGGCTGTTCTACTCATTTTAAAGGTAACAATACTGATAAATGTATTAATAAAAATAAAGACACAAGAAGAAGAAGAAGAAGAAGAAGAAGAAGAAGAAGAAGAAGAAGAAGAAGAAGAAGAAGAAGAAGAAGAAGAAGAAGGAGGAGGAGGAGGAGGAAGAAGAAAATAATGAGAGGGAAAATAATAATAATAGTAAGAACAAGAACAACAAAAACAAGTGGGAAAGAAGAAGAAAATAATAATAAGAAGAAGAAGAACAGGAAAAATAATACGAAGAAACGGGACAACAGTGTTCGCTCCATCTTACCCAGCATCTTGCTGAGCTCTGCGTTGTGTAGGTCCGGATTCTGCACCGCCAGTCTCTTGCGCTCGTCCTTGGCCCACACCATAAACGCGTTCATGGGTCTGCGGATGCGCGGCTCCGGCGCCCTGTCCGGGGCTCCCCGCTGCCCCACGCGCGCGTCCCCGCCGTCCCCGTCCCCTCCGGCGGGACACTCGAAGCTCTCGGGCCACGAGGAGTACGAGGTGATCAGCGCGGCCATGTGCGCGCTCACGCTTCCGAACGCCAAACCTGGTGCTGTCCGCGCGCGCCTGTGCCCGTGCCCGTTTAGCACCTGTGCTCAGGTGCGCTCGACACCTGCGCGTGGAAAAAAAAAATACAAGACGCAAAACGGACGAAGCTCAATAGAAAAGTGAGAACGTGCTAATGAAGAGCTGCTGGAGATGTTTGGGGTCTTTTTCTGTTGATGGTGTTGGGGAGAAGAGACAGAGGGAGCACGAGCCAGAGAGAGAGAGAGAGAGAGAGAGAGAGAGAGAGAGAGCGACTCCTCCTCGAAAGCAGTGATTCACTCTTTCCCCGCGTGCTGGGGGGAAGCGCTTTATATGTGAGGAGCAGTTCCAGCTCGAGGCCCCGCAGGACTCTCAGCTCCTCCTTGACTGCAACCTGAGACCTGCGGGCAAAAAAAAGGAAAAAAAAATATTTCAACACCATTTACTACAAAGTCACGTCATTAGCTGATTTCAGGCCTTCTTATTTTGATTGTGGGGGCCTAATGACAGACGCCATTGTCTGTGGCTATTTGCTGTATTAATGTGTTACCTAAACAAACACTTGTTACATAAACAAGCATTTCTCTCAATGAAGGGTTATTTCTGATGATGTGGGCCACCATATATTCAGTCTGTCCTCTGAATTCACTCCTCCAGGCCTACAGTGTGACAGAGTGATACCTGCACTTAAGGCCCATAGTAAGGTTTACCAATCGTATAATATGAGACGGTAGATTTCTCCTAGAATAGCCTACTTTGGCTCTATTTTTCTCTTTTGTTTTGTAGGCAAGGCTGTTGACGTCACACTCACTCTCCACTCCATTATGCTGTCACTGGCGGTGACTTCAGTGAGAAGTGAATCAGTAACACAGAAACAAGTTGTGAGCTGAACCTCACTCCATAAGGGTTGGTGTCTTCAGAACCTGAGGACCATGGAAAAACACCTACAGTCTATGTTCCAGACCTGAAGAAGTGAACACCTGGCCTGTTCAGACTCTGAGATGATTGCTGAGATGTGTGTGCTGTTCATGTGAGGGGAAACCACCTTCATTCGGAGGCCCTGCTTCACTGCCGTGCTTGCAGTGAAGCAGGGTCTCCGCATGGAGGTGGTTTCCCCTCAGTCTCTATCAGACAGAGGGTTCCTGTTGACAGAACGTCCACTGGCGGCCGCCCCCATGGAAGCTGTGGGAGAGACAGGAAGAGCTGGGAGAAAACCACAGTCCAACACGAGAGAGTGTGAGAGAGAGTCTGTGCCCCTAATACATGAAGCCTGATGGTTCGCAACCCCTAATTCATGAAACCTGATGGTTTTCCCTGTCCAGGTGAACTGAGAGTCTGGTGAAAAAGCTGACCGGTAGAATTGTGTGTTGAAGTTGAGAAAACACTAAAACATGGGGTACAAAGGGGTAGAAACCGAGGTTCCTGTTTGCATAGTGGACCCTTAAGAATGTCCCAGAAAAGGTTCTTTAAAGTAATACCACAGAACACAGGTTCCCAACCCTGGTCCTGGAATATTCCAGAACCGATTCAATTCAAATTTTATCAATATAGCGCTTTTACAACTGATGTTGTCACAAAGCAGTTTCATAGAATCCAGGTCCAGCTTCTAGAGAGCAAAAACTTGGAAAGAGACGAGAAAAGCTGGTGGAAGAAACCTCAAGAGGAGCCCAGAATCAATCAAGACCTTTTCAAAGGACAGTACTTAATGATCAAATTCAACTATTTTAACAATGAATCTGTTAAAAACAGTAAAAATGATTTTTTTTTCCTCCTACAACATTACATGCAAGCCAACAACCATTTAAGAGCCCCCTAAAATGAAATAACATGCTTGTAATGTTTGAGTTCTAATATTAAGTTAACAGAAGAACAAGAATGTACCATTCAATCAACACATTCATTAGTTGCATGTTAGTTGCATGTGTGTTGAATGAAAACACTAAAACATGGGGTACAAAGGGGTAGAAACTGAGGTTCCTGTTTGCATTAGTGGACCCTTAAGAATAAAGGTCCCAGAAAAGGTTCTTTAAAGTAATACCACGGAACACAGGTTCCCAACCCTGGTCCTGGAAGGTCCTGCAGGTTAGTTACAAGCATGGTTCATAGTCCTTGGTCCGGGAGTACTGTAGCTTTGTATATTTTGGTCTTTTTTCTTCTCTAATACACTTGATCCAACTAATTATCTCAAACAGCTCATTAACAAGCCCTTCCTGACTAGAAGTGGGTGTATCAGAGCCGGAGAAACGCTAAAATGTGTAAATCAGGGGTACAATGGGTGAGAACTGATCTAACACGGAAAAGAAGCTTGAAAATGGTGTTGGATCGGCATCACATGCAATGTCTATGTAGTGTGTCTGGCCCCTTAGGGCATAGCCTATTAGAATGTGTGCTCAGTTCTCTGCAGGACCAGAAGAGGAGCTTGGTGTCCCAGATTGTGTCATTCTGCCACAGAATATAGTCCTTTACTTCCTTCTCTCGTCACCCTGCCTAGAAACTTCAGTCTGGCTGTGTGTTTATGTGGGTGATTATTTGGGTGCTGAAAGACTCCAACCTCACATGTGACTAATTCTTTTTTTTTTTTTGTCTCTGCTGTTTTGGTACAGATTTCCTCCTTCAAGTGACCAGACTTGATCACAAACAGGTCTGGCGGTTTGGGACTTAGTGGGAGGTGCATTTATCTGCCTCCTGTTATCTATTTAAGAGCTCTGTCCGTCAGATGTACAATGTAGTGCATATGGTCAATATTGTGACTTGCAGGTGGGGGGGGGGGCATTCCAGCGTCATGTGTCCTCAGGTAACCGGACATGTACCCCTCAGGCAAGAGCAGTGAAACAGCTTTTAGCTCATTTTCAGGAAAGGGCATATGCAAACTTGTTTTCAGGTAGACCACAAGACCATTAAAAATCCCTTAAGCAATATCAGATAAATTATTTTCTGAGTACGCTGCTGATTAAACGTGTGGCCACCAGCCCTATTCAGTTTAAACTCTTCTATATGAGTCCCAGCAGCCTTGTTCTTCTAAGCCAAAATGCAAACGGTACCCTGCTCTATTCCTTGTCCTAAAAGAAGGTATTTAGTACCATTATATCAGCTTAGAGATTTCCTGTCTACTTACTCTCTGAGGTTAATATCATTGTCAGAGGGAATGCTGACACAAACTGACTAAGCTGTTGTTGTGCCATGTATGTGTGGCAGTCATTATTTTCGGTGACAGAAGCAGCGTGCACCTCCTTTTCCGTATTTTTGCTCAAAGACTCCCACTCATACAAGATTATCTGGTTGGGATTTCTGTTTCTGTTATCTTGAGCAATTCTGTTCTACATCTTGCATACTTTTGTCAAGTCAAGTCGTCTGTTATTTACTTAAAAAAAACAAACAAAAAAAGCCCTTTGTCTAGGCTCAGGACAAACTGTCCTTTTGAATGAGTCTTAACAGACGGATGGTATATGAATAACCGTCAGAGCTGAGAGCTATGGTTTCCTTGGATTAAGCTCAAACTAGGACATCCTCTTGTATAGAGGATAACTGGAGGACCAATATTGACCATTCGACAATGTCATCAAGCTTCCACTCTGTCTTTGTTACTAGCCATCCTGCACTAAATAAGAGCGTGGCTATATTTAGTGGAAAAGACTTCAGGCACATCACATTTTCTTTGTCAGGTAAGCTACACAATCTCAAAGAAAACACTTATAAGCCACATGGCACAGTCCACCAAAGCAAACACGCTGCACTGGATCATCAATCCTCCAAAGAGAAAGAAATTGTGTTTGTTTAGCACCGCTGATGATTTTATAATGGCTATGTTTATAATATAAGATCCAAGGCATATTTACAAATTACCAGTGAGGAAAAAAAACAGAACCTTGTCAAAGGGCATTTCTGACAGGGAAAAGTCAGTCATAGTGTATATATATATATATTTTTTGTATTTAATTATTATTTCTAAATATACACATACATATAAAACCAATTTTGCCATCGAGTACAATATAAACTACCAGCAATATCTGAATCAAGGTCTTAATATATAAATGATTATTTCTGCCATTAATTTTAGTTTAGGTTCTGTTTTTTCCACATTTATTGTCTTCGGAATGTCCTCAACAGGTGAAAATGTCATGTTCAGGAAAAAAAAAACTAAGACAACAGTCACCATTTCCATTTTGTCTATATGCAAGAGCAGGTTGGGCAACATTGTGCAAGTACTGAGCACAAAAATATCTTGTTTTAAGAGTGGTGGGGTATTTTGAGGTACTACAATGCCTCACACATCTCTCCAGGAAGAGGACATGCATGACTGCAAGAACATGCAGCATTATTGTCAAAACTCAAGTATCTTTGTAGTTTTTGTCTTGATTTTTTTGACCATCAAATAAGGCTTCGGACTGCATACATCTTTTCTTATGAATAAAGACATCCTCGCGAAAGCTTCCCACTGAAATGCTTACAGGGCAAATGCGCCTGAGTGTCATTTTAACACCCCAAACAACCTCATGCCGAACTTGTTAACCAGACTTTGGTTCGTCCATCTTTTCATCTTTATTGATGGTGTAATATACAAAGACGAATAATGGCAGAATAAAATGTAACTGTTACAGTTCATTTTTGGAGACTTAACCTCATTAAAATTCATGGAGATTAGAATCGCTTGATCAAGTATAATCAGTATAATGCCTAGTGATAATTTTTCTTCTTTTTCTTGAGCTTTTTGGGTTTCTTTTCTACAACTTCCACTTCTGCCTGCACATCTAACTGTTCTTCCTTCTCCTTCTTCTTTTTCTTTTTATGAGAAACCTCTGCATCCATCACGTTCTCTGGTCCATCACGTTCTTCGGCAGGAACCGTGGGGGGTTGAGTAGGCGTTTCTTTGTCTTTCCTTTTCCTCTTTTTTGTAGAAAGTGCCGCTGCATCTCCAGCTGCGTTGTCTGTTGCTATAGGGAAGTGGCGCTCCTTTGCTGTATCCTCCTCTTTGGCTTCTCGTTTTTTCTTCTTTTTCTTCTTCTTCTTCCCCTCCGAATCAGCTTGCTCTGTGTCAACAACCTCGTCTGTCAAAGGGGGATCCTCAGCTTCCTTCACCTTTTCCTCATCCTCTTGTCGCTCATCTTTTCTCTTCTTTTTCCTCTTTTTCTTGCTGTGTTCCACCTCGCTGGTGTTTGGAGACTCCTCGGTGGGTGTAGCTGATGGAGACGGTGGGTTGCTTGTATCAGCTGGAGAGGAGGCAGCGGACTGGCCTTTCTTTAACTGAGCCATGCGCTGCGCAAAATACTCCTGCATGGTCAGAGTGCTGGTCACTGTGTTGAGTTCCAGCTCTGGATTGGATGGTGTGTTCCTACCATTGCTGTCTTGTTCTTTCTCCTCCTGAGAATCAGAACCACTGTTTACCTGTAAAAACAAAGACAAATACAATTTAAATCAGAAAAAAATAAGTTTAAAGCTCAAAAAATGAATTCTGGAAAAACAGAACCACAATCTTAGAGGTCAGATCTGGAGAAGGAAACCACTGGTCCTTCTTGAACAAAATAAAATGAGAGGAGACGGTTAGCAACAAAGTAAACCCGCACCACATTATACTCCTACCAAAGTGCTACATACAAATGCTGCCAAGACTTAAAGTTGTAAAATCATGACATTTAAATTTATAAATTCGTGAAGTTCCTAAAAGAAAAAGCCCAACAGTTAATCAATCAAAATGATGTCAAAAGAAAATGTTTGCAGACATCTGCGTTTATCAGCACCTAGATCTATTCTTTGAAGGTCATTTGTTGAACACAATACATTATACCCAACACTATACATCCAAAAGTATCCAAACGCGTCTGAATGTAGCTACTTTGCACACATTGCTGAGACAGGTGTTCAATTGTGTATACACAGCCTGTACAGTCTCTATAGAAAAGCACTGCCAAAAGAATGGGATACTCTGAAGCAGCCAAACATGAGCCTAATGTCACCAGGCCCAGTGCCAAGCATCAGCTAGAAGGCTATAACGCACCCCAGAACTGGACTGTGCAGCAGTGGAACTGCGTTCTCTGGAGTGATGGAGCTTCATCCAATACATCTGGGAGGAGTTGGAGTGTTGTACTCTTCCAGCTAGAGTTGGAGAATACTTTCAATTTTCCCCACAACAGCAGTCTCCTGCATAAACAGCGTTTCCAGAGTAGATGAATGCAGCAAAATGAAAGGCTATTAAGGTTACAGCATAAATGTAAATACTGCTGTTTTGCACTGTGTTAAGATCAATAAGAATACATATATACTAATATTTGTATACTAATTATATACTAATAATATTGTTTTTCTCCCAACTCTTATGCAGTCTATTCTATAGGTAGGGTATATGTCAAATAATCTAAATGGGATAAATGTGAGTGGAAACAGACATGCGAAGGTGGAAAACATGCAAAAGTAGAGGCACTGGTGCACTCAAGAGAAAAACAAGCCTGTGAGCAGCCCATAGAAGTAACTTAAGTTTGAAAAGTTTCCCTAAAAACGTGTTGCTGCATGTTGTGTTGCATTTGCAGAAAATAAAATATAAGACAAACAGCCACACATACAGGTGATAATCAGTTACATTACATCAAAATGTACTTTTAAAAGATCAGATGAAACAGTAAATGAAAACATTCTTGCTTAAGAATGAACTTAAGGCTTTGGAAGGGTTTTACCCCAGTCAGAAATGGATTTGAATTCATTTTCCCCTTTTGTTGCGAGTGTGTTGTGTTGTATGTTGCCCCTACGGTCCAGGAGGATGATATTCACTGTGAACTAAATGTAAATGCCTGGGATGACCATCAAGCTCTATTTGACTTGATTTCACAAAAAATAACACATTACAAGGTCATGTACGGCCGTATTAAACAGCATGTTCTAATATTTGCAGACACTTTTTCATCCTTTTTGATAGAACCCCATACTACTGGCAAAGCTACGCAATGATTCTAAGTCCCTCAATTTAGTCACGTCCTAATTCACCCACTGGTTTGACCAAATGATGCTACTAGTGCCAAGAGGGTGAAGGTTAACATATACTTCCTCTGAGACCTATGAAGCAATCCACCCATCTTTTTAAACAGCCTATAACACTAACACAATCTCTTTGGACAGCTCTACACACTTGGAGGACACAATAACTGCCAATTCCAGTTAGGTCAGCTAACAGACGCCCATGTCTGGCAAACCCAGTGGAGGGCCATACATACCCTCCCATAGAGAGGGAGGCCAGTTATGCCCACTTGTTTTCCTGGTCACAGATGGCTGTGGCATCGCCAGGAATCCAACTGTCAGGTTTCTGACGATATGGACAATGCCTAGACAGTTGCACGGCAAAGCTTTTCTATTAACATATAAGCTGTGTTTGCAACTGAATAACTATAGCAGCAATGGGCGTGTTTTCAAGTAGCTGATTGCACTAATTAGAAAAAGTGGACGGTCAGCTCTTTTTGACTTTAAACTTTGGCAAATCTAATGAAGGTCTTGCTTACAACTTTCTTACAAAACATTAGCCTGTTTGCAAAAGTCAAGATGTGAGTGACCTCCACAATGTCCTCCACTTGTGAGGATTCTCTTAGCAAAGTACTTTGCAGGGCTTTGCTGTTTTATAAATTAACCATCTTTAGAATGATCCATTTCTACACAATAAAGTTTATCTTCAACAAAGAAAGCAACTGTTTGGTTAACGTTCATCAGGAATCACAACCATATGTGAAACTACTGAAATTTGGATATAGGTATGCCTATCATTTGATACAACCTCAAATTAAAATGTAAATAAAAATGCTCAATACCACTGACAGCAATACACGTTATTCTGCCACACATTGCTGTTTTTCACTAAAACTTGAGAAATGAAGAAAATGTAGGAGATCTTGGGATTAAACTTGACTCTAGACTCACAAAATCACAGCCAAAGCACATCAAGTCTTAAAACTTAGTTCAAGAAAAACAAGTCTAACAGAATAGAATTTTTAGGTATAAAAAAGTTACAGAAAATATAACTACTATCACTTGAAAGTTAAGACCTTTTTTAATCATTTATGAAGCAGTCCTTACAAACAACCCCAACATTTTTATTCTGAACTTTCCATAGTGAGATATCTTTGTGAGATTCCTAAAACCCTTTATTTCTCAATCAAAATATAACATTCATCCGTGTATCAATAATTATTTTCTGTTTTCCATTCAAATGTGATTGACACACATATATGTGTGTGTGTGTGTGTGTGTGTGTG
>JBBIGB010000156.1:8322374-8343361 GCA_037577075.1 Alestopetersius hilgendorfi
CAACCTACAGCAAACCAAAGCCTGTGGTTTATTGTGTAGGAGTAAATGCAAATACATCAATTCCACTGCATTTTCAATAGCAGTGTTTGTCAGCGGTGTGTATATTTTAGTGTTCTGTGGAACTGGTGATTTGCATGTCCACAAAGACACTGATTGTTCTGATCATGCAGTGAAATGTAGATTCTGCTACATCATACACTGGCGATCGCTCCAGGCTCTAAAAGGCAGTTTCATTTGTCATCATACATCCCATTTTGGATCACTGCCACATGATCAGAGGCAGTGATGCAGTGTCTGTGCATTAGTAGCAGAAACTACTGTGCCTTTGCTTGATTTGTCGTGGTGATAAATAATTGGTTGGGTTGGTTGTGACTCCATAAATTACTGCCACTGCCTCAGGTATGTAAATTAAAGAAGGTAGACTGACTTCATATACTGTGTGCGCAGTGGTGAGGATTACTGTCATGTTATCTCCTGAGCGACTTTTTACAGGAATTTTGAGTATTTGAGACATCATTACACACAAGAAGCTGTCGAATACTGATTACACATGTTTGTTCTCTGTCTCTTTAAGTCATTTTCAGTTCAAACCCTGTAATTTAATGTGAGTTCCAGTTTGACTCTGCATTCTTTTTCTTGTGGATCTCTATTCTGCAGGTATATCCGGACCATGTACCTCGGCATACAGAGTCGCAGGCAAAAAGAGAACCAGCGGCGTTTCTACTGGGCTATGATGTACGAGTATGCTGATGTGAATATGCTCCGGCTGCTTGAGACCTTTCTAGAGAGTGCCCCGCAGCTGGTGCTTCAGCTCTGCATCATGATTCAGAAGAACCGTGCCGAAACTCTGCAGTGTAAGGAGTGCCCCAAAGCTCTATACTAGGACTGCTGAGGTTTCTGTATTGTGTTGAATTGATTATGATTTTGTGTTTCAAATACATAAATGTCACAATGCCTCAACTTGTGCAACTGGTAGAAATTGGTATGGTGTGCAAATGTGCACCTGAAAGACAATAAATGTCTTCCACAAGTGGATTTTCTGTACTGAAATAATGCTGCTGTTCACATTGCAACTATTGTAATCAATAGATGCTTCAGGAGCAATATTTGCTTTACGTTGACTTGGTTTACTAAGCAGTTGTATGTGTAACTTATTATTTGCATTGCATACTCAAGCCACTCTGTTTCTTGATTAGAAATGTTGCTGAAAAAGCACATTTTAATTTGTCATGAGTCTGGCTCTAGGCTCTGTTACAACATGATGCACTGCAGCACTAGTGAATTCTGCTGAAATCAAACTAGACTCCCTGGATCTTACAGCTTTGCGTTGCATCAAATCATCAACAAGTTGCAAACTTTTAATCACGCAGACGGGGCACAGCACTGCCTTTCCATGCTGAACATCAGAAAAAGGCTGACTTGTGTATGAATCCAACAAAAAAGTATAAGGACTGTCATGGTTGAGACTTTTGAATTATCAACAGTGTATGTGTGCGGACAAGCTTTTCCCGCTGCTCAGCACATAGGCTGAGATGTAGGACCATTTCTCACGTTTGAGGTGACAGCACTGACAGCAACGCAGATGCCTCTATGAACATCCTGAAGAACACTGAGCTCAGCAGGATGAATAGTAAACTTGGCTATGCTATAACAAAAAAGAGATAGCAACATAGCAAAGCAAGAGGTAAGTCTTAGATAGCATCTCGAAGAAAAAGTCTGAAACTGAAAAGCACATAGTACTGGGAGAGAAAATAGTAAAATAGAGTGGTGTATAATTTTTGCTTCCATATTGTATACCGCGTAAAGAGTTATACCTATTTGATTGTCAAAACTGTTCTCATTACACTTAATATACATTTTTGTGACAGGTCAGAAATTTGTGTGCTTTATATAAACATAGTCTAGAACATATCGTATTTCATCATGTTATTCTTTTTCGTTCAAGGCAACAAAATGTTAGTGTCTATGGTAAGCTTCATTCTTTTTACCTGTTTCTCTTCCTATACTTGTTCCTCCCTGCCGTCCCCTGCAGGTATGTCAGCAGTCGCCTCCCTCTTGTCTCTCTCTTGGGTGCTGGCCTCCTACCAGAAGCTTCTACGCGACTCTCGCGATGACCAAAAGAGCATGAGCTACCGGGGAGCTCTGGTGCAGCTCCTGTGGCGCCTCTTTACCATTTTCTCACGGGCGCTCTCTTTCGCCCTCTTCGCCTCGGTTTTCCATCTCTACTTTGGCATTTTTGTGGTGCTGCACTGGTGTGCCATGGCCTTCTGGGTGATCCACGGTGGCACCGACTTCTGCATGTCCAAATGGGAGGAGGTGCTCTTCAACATGGTCGTGGGCGTGGTCTATGTCTTCTGCTGGTTCAACGTCAAGGAGGGCAGGACCCGATACCGAATGGTGGCCTATTACTCCCTGGTGCTGGTGGAGAACACCATCCTAACTGTCCTGTGGTACACCTACAGAGACCCGGACACCACTGACTCCTATGCCGCCTCCATTCTCTGTGGCGTCTTCCTGTGCTTCGCTTCAGGAGTGGCCTGCATGATCCTCTACTATGGGGTCTTGCACCCCATGGGACCCAGGCTGAGGGTCTTGGCCAGTTCCTGTTGCGCTGAGCTCCTTTGGGGCCTTCCCTTGCCTCCAGAGGCCGAGCCTATGGCCCCCACCCCAGGGCCTCGGGGCTCTCAGGCCACTCCCACACGGGGCATGGCTTCAGGGGACTACGGAGAGCCAGAGGAGGCTGCAACAGACACCTGCCTGCCCGTGTTCCAGGTGAGGTCTACAGAGCCCACTGACGAAGCAGGCAGACCCATTCGGCCTGAGGGCCCTCTTATTAAAATTGACATGCCCAGGAAGCGCTACCCAGCCTGGGATGCGCACTTTGTGGACCGGCGCCTCCGGCGGACCATAAATATCCTCCAGTACATCAGCCCCAATGCAGTGGGCATCAGGTACAGGGATGGGCCTCTCCTCTACGAGCTGCTCCAGTACGAGTCCTCCCTATAAAGGCAGTCTCTGCTGCCATCCTCTCTCTCTCTCTCTCTTTCTCAATCTCTCTTACTCCCCTCATACAGTCTCTGCTTTACTTCTCTCCATGTGGTGCTTATTTTTCCTCTGTTTGATTCTGTTATTCTTTTCAGCAACTAGAGTATATCAAAGGTCTAAAAAGAGTCTACGCAGAGAATTTACATTTATTTTCACAAATGCAGAGAATAATTGCACACATTGCAGAAAAGGAGTACAAAGTCAGAAATACAGCATTTCTTTAATGGGGCCCTTGTTCGAGTGTTCTACTGACATGTATTTTTGATAGTGTGTGTGTCCCTGTCAGCTCTGAGAAGTGCAAAGCCACATGGGAATGATGGAGGACCATAATACTCATCATCTTTTGGGTTTCTGGTTACTATTTTGTGCCTAAGATAATAACGAATGATTGTGAAGGAAACAAACTACAAAAATGCTAACAATCAAAAAAATGACCAACACCACCTGCATCGTCCAGAAAAGCACATTTGTTTTGCAAAACAAAAGCACATTATCAGCCAGCATTTTTTGCATCTCTTCTTCCTTTGAGTGGATAAGAGAGCTAACGTTTCTAAATAACCCTTGCTGAAGTCTCAAAGAAATTTGCTAACTTACATGTCCTGTGTTATGGATACATGTTAGATGTTTACATGTTACTGGATTTAATTAAGATTCTCAATTAAATCTATAAAGTCACACAATCCCAATATTACGAGTAATGGCACTACAATCAGTGTGGTATCGGCAAATAACACTGCCAGAGGCATTTAACTGAATAAGAAGGCCTTAAGGTATCCATATTAAATGCCTTTACATTTCTGTATTTTTTGTATTATTCCCATTAGTGGAGTGACGAGTTGTATGCGTGGATGCAGTGCATGTGTGTTTACATTTGGCCCATCTTACACATATTTTTTGTATTCTTTGTAAATGAAATGAGCACAATTGAGATATTTTGGCTCAAGGCAATATTTGGACTAAAGGTGTACAAAGTGTGTGTTCTTATTTTTTATTTAAACAAATTCTGTGGATGAGGAGTTCCCAAAGATTGGAAGGAGCAGGGTTTTAACCAAACAATGGCAAAAGGTTATAGTTACAATAAATCTCATTGGTTTTGCTTCTAGTACCTTCCAGCTTACAACAAAAGTGAAATCCTTGCAAAATATGGTGCTAGCATGAATAACTAAGAATCCTCCATCATTCCCTACTCAAGTGAAGGTTTTAGCTGAAATTGGCCTTTCTACTCATTTTAGGCTTTGAGTGGTAAAAAAAAAAGAAAAGAAAGCATTTGTAAATGATGAACTATTCTATCAGATTTTTCATTAGAAGGCATAATTCTTTTGTTTTCATGTGCATTGTATTAATCACAAAAGGAAAAAAAGCTTACTTTACCTGAAATTACCTGATTTTTACTCTAAAGAATGCATGCCAAGGCTGCGCACTTTGATGAGTAATCGGGTTCTCAATATGTGCCAGCCAAATGTGTGTCTCAATGGTGCTTCTCTTTTGCAAAATAATTGGAACAAAGCCCTGCCGCATTATCGTCGATTTCCTGTACATAGAGCACTTCGCCTCCTTCGAGAAGAAAAATGTAAACTGAAAGTGAATGTGGTATTCTCCGTCCATTTTTGAAGCTTGTGATGAGTTTTCCACAGGGACTGATGTCAACGCACATATATTTTATCCTCAGTTGCACAACAGAAAGCTTTGTTTTCCTGAAAATGTGCTATAACCTTTAAAAATTCATTCCTAATATGATTTGTCGAAGCAGTGTAATAAGTACAAACATGGGATGCCAAGGTTCACCACAAATATTGGAGACATGGGCTACTACTGACCCTTTTGTGCCTGCTGTGATCTCAGAATGGTTGTAGTGGAAGGGGTGATGGGCTTTTGCCAGGGATGGAAAAGAATGAGTGGACAGACAGTGGTGTGTGCGCGCGTGTGTGCATATGTGTTCACTCACGCACACATTTCTGTCCCACTGATCTTTGGGTCTGGTGTCCAGTAGTTCGGCTCCATCCTTGGTTGCTGCTTTGGCCCTTACGCCCCTTTTGTGAGTGTGACTGGTTTAACTCTGATGCAAGACAGCAGGTTCATGAACTGGCCTAATGGATTGGATCTCACATCAGACAGGAATCTATCTGCAATGTATTATAATCTCCAGTAGTTAACAGTTCAAGGAAACTCTCTCGTTTTGGAACGTGGATATCCAGTCTGAAATTAGCATCGCTCTGTTGAGAAGGTACTTCACACTCCCAAAAAAAACCCAATGAATGGTTGTTTTAGGATACAAAAGTGGTTCTTGAAAAATTGGCACCTTTATTTTGAAGCAGATCCAGTAGCATTAGTAAGACGTTTGAGCTACCTGCCCTAGCCTATCCCTCAGCCCTTTCGAACAAAGAAGTTCTACAGCTCTTCTAGGTGCTCGGCACATCATTGCACTGTTGTTTGCTGGGATTTCACCAACTCCCCTATTCTATGATTCATGATGGTGTGAATGATTAAATGGCTGCGATGGTTGGATGACTTGGCTGCCTGGCATCCCATAGTGTGTTCACACTTCACCTACAGTCTCAGTTACTACAGTATTAACACTCTTCGAGGAGAGTGATAAACATTTAACCAGGTGCAAATACACTGTGATTCCTTCTTCCCTTATTCCACTTGTTCACTGCTGTATTTGAAAGGATTAAACAGGGCGATTCGCAAGAGGACTCGGCTGGTACATGGAAATACGTTCGGAATATGTTTAGCTTACTGCCTTACAAGACAATAAATCACAGACAGATAGCTGTATAATCAATAGCTACTCAAGTCCTTCATCACAACATTATGTATGCGGAAAAATGTGGGCAACAACGACCCTCCAATATCAGATCCTTTGTGGTGCCTTGTTTCTCTGGGTGCTTCTATCTAGCCATGGCAGCCAGTACAGCAAACAACAATGCCAGTGTCTTTTCCTCTTTCATATAATACACAGTACTGTAACCATAAGGATCAATTCCAACCGATACCCACACTGCAAATGGGCTCAATGTAACGACATTCCTGTCTTTAGGTGAAGAGGATTCATCTTTGCAAAACTAAATTACCAGAGTGTTCTAAATGCAAGGCAATACTTAACATCTACTTGAATGTTGGGTTATACGTTTTCGAACAGATGCGCACAAAGCCTCTGTGCAATTGGATTTAACGAGGAATCCGAATGTCCATCATCCTACAGGGTTTACTTGAGTAACGGAATCACAGTTCTGACAAAATTTAGCAATTTATTTAATGATTGTTAATGTATTTCTGTCTATGCCTTCCTCTGTCTTGCAAGATGAATGATCTGTAGTGCCAACAAGTTAACCTTTCTGTCTGTTGTTTGTCTTGTGAACAAAATGTCTAGCCAAATGGAGTTATGCCTGCAAAAAAGAAAAAAAAAACATATGTAGGACAAATATGAATAGGAGAAATGTTGTATGTAGACAAGGTGCTCACTGGGTCAAATATTTAAACCTGTATCTAAGGCGGTTTTTGGAAGCGTTGAAGTCTCTGGCTTTGTGAAGGCCTGTAGTGCTGAATCAACAACAGACTGCCCCGACATCACCCAGCTTCCTAGCATGCCCACAGAATGCATCCGACGGTGACTATGTTTGCATGTCAGCTTTCTTCAGTGCAATGTTTTGCCCATTCCCTGGGTTCCTTGAGAGCATTGCCGAGTAGCAGCTCATTGCACCGGGTTCAGTTCCAACCTGCACATTTGTGCCACAACCATCTGTATTAAAATAGAGCCAAAAGTTCTTTAGATAAAGAGAGATAAAAAAAAGAATAATAATGACAACAGAAGAAAACAAATGGTGCATTTCTGTTTCTTGACCTGGTGCTTACACACATTTTCTAAAGGTGCTACCACAGAATGTGGACTGCAGGACCTGTGTTGTGGCTCACAGAGCAAGGCCACCATCTGAAGAACCCTGCTTCTTTAAGCTCACGGACTTTCTCAGCTCTGGAAGAACAAGCACCTCAGCACAGTTTACAGCAGATCTTCATTGTTGAAATACGGTGGCACTTATTTATTTTACAACCAACACAAAGAAACAACAGTGGATGAATATATTGTATATTCATTTGACCTTTTTTTTTTTTATTTTTCCTGTTTTTGTATCCTTACTTTGACTTTAATTTTTTTAATCTGCACTAGGATTTCTCTTCAGAGTTTAAAAAAAAAAAAAAAGGAAAAAATGCATCACTCTGACTTTCATCCAGTGGCATAAAAGTAATGCTGATAAAAAGGAATTGCTAAAAGTATAGAAGGTGATTGCTGTGTTGTATATTCCTGTCATCTCTATGTCCTAAACCTGTGTGTATCTCTTCTGTTACTGTTATTGTAGATCTGGCTGTAATATTATGTTGGAAAATGATTCTTCTAAATGGATTTGGGTGTCAGATGAATTGCTGCTGATTTTAGAAATGTTATCAATGAGACTGGTTCGAATAATATCCATTATATTTTAGATTGTGTTTAGACTGTTCATGTAATTGACGAGTGTGTAAAGATACCCTGGCTTTCACTGGGATATTTAAGAGAGTTGACACACAATTATTCAGCAAACTATTTGCTACGGTGTGTAGCATTTTCTTTCCTTCGCTGACTGTACTCATTATTTTTTTGTTAAAAACATAAAGAATGGTTTCTTTGATGTTGTCAAATATAAATGAAAGTAAATTGTTTCACTGGATTTGCCATTATTTGAAAACAAATCTGATGTCCAGTATTGTATAATCCCTTATGTTTCGGGAACAACGTTAATGATGTTAATAACATATGGTGCTACAGTTGTTTTGTTTTTTTGTACACTTTGATTTTTAGATGAAAAAAGGAGTATTACAACTGAAGAAAATAAGAAAAATACTTGTCAAGCCTTACTGTAGATCATGATATGAGACTGTTCATCTCTTAAGACAGAAAATGAATATATAAAGTGAGTACGAATAGCTATACCATTAAAAAAAATGTATACTGTACACACATGCACAGTTTGCCCAATGACAGGTCAAAAGTGGTTATATACAGATGTATATGTACAGATGTGTATGTGAATGTACTGATATGATAGAGATAGATTTCCCAGAGTAACAAATTGTTGTTTAATAAAGAATTATTACATTCTATAATTCATTTTATCATTACATTTTATTTTTCCACCAAAAAGGTTATATATAAAGACATATATGTTACAATGAGACTCTTATTCGCAGATTGTGGCATTGCAATAACCCTAATAGCCTATTCCCTATTAGAGGTGAAGGGGCATTTTGGCCTAAAAGTAGCATTTAATGTTACTTGTCATGTTATTCTGTAGCGCAACATCACTCTTCTTAGCACCATTGGTACTACAGAGTTCATGTTTTGTATCCAATTTGTTTTTCTCTCTACAATACCATTCCTTTATGCAAATATGCCAATCACCCAACAATAAATCCTCACTGCAAGAAGACGCACGGGTGTAGAGGCTAATAAATACAGGCCTGATATTTAGCTTCTGAGCAGCACCATTAGCTATTTTTAGCGACAAAAGTATTGGGATGCCTGACCATTACACCAACAAGGACTTTAATGACACTGCATTTCAATACATAGACCTCCACTGGACTTGGTCCCCCTTTGCAACCGTAACTTTTACTCTTCTTGGAAAGCTTTTCCACAAATTCAAGTTTGTTCATATAGTGTCTTTTAATGCACTCCTCATAGGCCAGCTAAAGGAAGTGTGTATTTAGTGCTTGTCATTTTTAAAATGTTCCTCAAACCATCACCATACGTAATTCAAGAGAAGGATTTTCTTGGTCTTTAAACTAAATCTCAGTCTGTCTATGGTTGTTTTGGCACTGCTGTGGGATGAGAGGGTACATGCTTACATGTCTCAATAGTTACATTTTCTCATGCTGGCAGGGATGCATATTTAAGTGTACCTAAAAAGGTCGTGGCTTTAAGAGACATTTCGGACGAAGGGTTTATGACTTAATTAAGTTGTTCTAACAGAAACCAGCTCTCTTCAGACATCAAACTTTGGTCTGTTTTGCAAAGCATATTGGGTAGGCGTTCTACGCCCAAAATGGCGGCAGGATTGAAAAGTTTGGGGCTGTTTTTGTTCTAGTTTGCGGCTCTTTTGTACTTCACGGGTCTTCGTTCTCGCAAGAGTGCTGGTCCCGTTCGCTAGGACGGACTTCATTCGCCTCATAGGCTGTCCTCTGGGTCCGATGTGAGCCGGGGTTTTCCTATGCTGGCCCTCTGTCCGCCGGGGGGGTCCCTGTGTAGTTTACTGGGAAGGTGCCACCAGTGATTGTTTGGAGCTGTTTGGCACTGACTGACTCCACCACAGCCTCCCTCCGCCGCCCAATTAAAGTAAACATGACGAGCATTTTTACGTAGAGATGGAGGATGATGTAAAGAAAGTTAAAAAGGTAAGTTGACTTCGTCTCTCAGACTTTTTTTTAGGGCTTGGCTCAGTTTGGCTACAGTAGCCAGCCTGTTAGCCTAGCCACCGTGCTAACGGCTCAGCTAAGGGGAGCTGCTCAGCCAAAACACTGGGCTTAAACTTTAAACCTCGACTTTTTAGGCTCTGTCGAGGTTGTTGATGTAAGCGAGGTAAATATTTAATGTTGATAACAGTTCAGCGTGTCTTGACCAGGAAGCTGGTTTACTACTTTAAGTGTTTAAATACAGACTGCAGCTGTGGTCCTGTGAACAGAACAGCTGTCACACAGCTACTGCCTTCTCAGACACACAATTTTCGGACTTAATCTCAAATAAAATTAATTTTTTTTGTCACCTACACAGTCATACATAGTACGACATGCAGTGAAATGATTATGCTGTACGATGTAAAGATGAAAAGAAAAATGTAACAGTAAAAATTACATTTAAAAGAAGTATAAATATGACAAAAATACACGAACAAAATGTGAAGTAAAAGTGAATAGAAGCATATAAGCATGTTGACATCGGATAAAACCACATTTATTAAAGTGCAATAGTACAACTAACTATAGGGTCAGTGGGGTTTGACAAGGTGATAATAATATGGATAAAAAGTGGAACTGTGGCCTTTTCTGAACACAATTTGTCATTTTATTTCGGTTTTATTGATTAACCCTACATTACTGGACATGAACAGTTCCATTGTGTTTGACATTTGCAGTTAAAGGCTATGTTATGTATGCAAATTTAGCAAGCAGCCTCCCCATGGCCTTAAGTCTATAAACAATATCTGATTGTGAGAAGTCACTGTTACTTTCAGTTCATTGGTTAATACTGTTCAGTACTAACCTGGTATCAGAATAAATTATTTTTACTTTGAGTGGTTGTATGTCTCTCTCTGTGTCTGTCTTATATATGAGAGAGCAAATCTTTATACCAAATTTCTACATATAGTTTAGTGTTAGTATTTATTATTTATAGTATATGTTCTTAAAATCTGGAAGTATCACATCTCTACTTAAAGAAAAATGGACATATTGTAAAAGCTAAACTCTGAATTTGTGTTGAACCTTCCCCCGCTTCAACATTTTGTCTTTATGTCATCACTCTTCATCGTTCTGGGTTTTGGTTTGTAACCAAAACAGTGTGGTCACTTTAACATTGGCACAAGTGTAACCACTTTGTCAGTTCAGTCTTGCTGTAGAAATGCTTTCTTCGGGAGCAGAGACTTTTCCTAATCACACTCAAGGGAAAATAGAGGGCTGGGCTCACTAAGGAGTCAAACAGGATATGACTCCCCCTGAGAATGCCCACTCAGGAGTCAAAGGAGGAATCTACACAGCCCTGTTTCTTTTTCTTCATAATCTGAAAAACAATAACACTGTCCCACTGAACTATCTGCTTCGTAGTTTCTCACCGACATCACAGGCCATGTTGAGTAAATGGAGCCCATCTGCTCTGTTAGCAGGTGTGGCCTGCTGTTGTGTTGTTTTCTCTCTCCCCCCCCCCCCATCTTTTTTGTAGGCTCATACATTATACATTAATGACTGTACATGTCATTATGTTCAGGGTTTGTTTTTTACCCTTTAAGTTCTATGGTATAATTAAAAGGATAATCTTAAATCAGATGAGAAAGGATATGATCATGTAGCCACAAGATGGCACTGTTTACTCACACAGTCCAGAGAGATCACAGATTTCAAAAAACTGTAATTAAATCCCTACTAAAGTGGTACCGATATAGGAAGTTCAGGATACCTTTATTAGAATCTTGTAAATGTGTTATCCATTTTTATTTTTTATTTTTCTGTAGATACCAAAACAGTTTGGACATATTTTTCCCTGTTCACACCTGGCATTGTGATTGGACCACACGTTTTGGATGATCCAATCACAGGTGGACATCAGTACACAGCAGTTCACATAAGAATGTGTCTCCAAATGCATCTAGAGTGACCAATTGGATTGTGACCATGTCCCTCTTCTATAAAAACATGCATCACTTCTGCCTGCAAAGACCAAATCTGTTTTGTTTTTTTTTGTCTTGATTCTGAATAGAGACAGCAGTGCCTTTATAAAAGGAATAGAGTCAAAACAATGCATCTTTTAATGAGATACTGTTGGGGTGCCATTGAGTATGTCTTTCTGCTTACACAAGGCACATAAACCCGTTGCGTAGACGGTCCATTAATGTGGTCCATGATGCGTTCGTCCGCACTGCTGAAAAATGGGACCATATTTGGCCCATACCACTATTGAATGTGGTCTGATTGATCAAATTTAAATACATTATGGGTGCCTGTACATAGAGTTGTCCGCTTGTAGTCAGATCAGTGAAAATTTGTTAGTGTCTGGTGTGAACAGGGCCATCATGCATCCTTAAACTCCACAGCTGAGCAAAGTGGTTCTGTGCAACTCAAAATTGTTTTTTTTATTTTTAAATGTCTAGGGTCTTCAGGCAGGTCCAGATGTTTACAGTATTTCTTCACGTTCTAAGAACACGATTATGGCAAAAATATCACAATCCTCATACTTCAAGATACTTTTAGGATATACTTTATGCTAATTTCTTTTTTTCTGACATCTGTTGAGTTGAAATTGACTGAAACATACTGACACATGAAAATACTATAAAGATTATTTTTGTATAAATCCACAGCTTTTGAAGTATAAACAAAAATGAGACTTTAATGTGGATTCTAGAACTGTTTTTAGTTATTCATCTTTTCATTGTAGAGAAACAAGTCTGTTAAGATAACTGAATGCCATTGTGTCTCAGGCAGTTGACATGACACTAATTGGTAGGTTTAAGGTTTCATAGCTCCAGTGCACCACTGTAGAAACCAAACATGTCCCTAATTGGCTATGTTTAGGATGAGAAGAAAGCTGGTGTAATGTAGTTTTCTGGTATCAGTAGAGCCTTAGAGGTCCTGCTAAAAATTGTGCTCAGGTAGAGCCTTGGTGCTATGTCTCCACTAAGGGGGCTCCTTTGCACATTTGTGTTTTACATATCCTACACACCT
This sequence comes from Alestopetersius hilgendorfi, assembly GCA_037577075.1. Taxonomy (NCBI): domain Eukaryota; kingdom Metazoa; phylum Chordata; class Actinopteri; order Characiformes; family Alestidae; genus Alestopetersius; species Alestopetersius hilgendorfi. The sequence goes on from JBBIGB010000156.1 coordinate 8,334,888, forward strand.
GCCCCAGCTTGGTATGAGCTTGTTAATTACTGAAGACTGAATTACACTTGATTCAGGTGTGTTAAATGAGACGCAACACAAAAATACACAATGCTGCGTTTACTAAATTAATACCTCATTAGTGGATAAGTATTTTTGTTTATTTTGCATTCAGTGTGCCCCCACCTTATCATAATACTGACTGCCAGGCTAGGAGCAGTGCATGATGATTTATTTTAGGGATGCAACAAAGTGTGTGTTTGTTTTTTTGTTTGTTTGTTTGGGGTTTTTTTTTTTTGTTGCCAAAATCGAAAATGAGGAAACAATAGGCCGAAACACTGAAATAAATTATTATACCAATTTTTTTTGAAGTCAAGCATTGCAATTGCATAAATTAACATTCATTTACTCATCAATAGCCTAAAATTAAGATAGCTGAAATATTATACTATTACATATCTTCTCTCATAAGTGAATTCAAGTGCATTTTAATGTTCTGAATGAAGTGCATTCAGAACAAGTGCTTTAAAACTGTTGAATGATTTAAAAACATTCTCTGTAGGCCTATAACAAAATAGTGTATTAAAACATAGACTGGCATAGAACGTATATGAACAGTAATCACTGGAAAACTTTCTTGCATTTTCAGAAACACAGATGGAGTGGGTGTGCTTGAAGGGTCTTGCCTCTTCCCTGCTTCATACTCTGTATGGTGGTCGGAATTAATCCCAACGCTGAGAGTCTTTGTGCCACCCCCCCTCTAGAAATTTCGGCATTTCATGCTTTACAGACAGCTTTCTGCGTGTCTCTTTTAGATATCTAGAAATGCACCCACAAGGACGACATGTTGACTCTAAGCCAATCTGACGCGTGCAGGTTGCAGTTGTTGATTGCATCAGCACTGTTTTGGTCGCAAAAAAAATACATTTTTTGCTGTTTCCGATGGCCGAATATTCGGTGCATCCCTAGTTGTTTTGTGAATATTATAAAACTTAACACAGGTTCAGGCTACCTGTTTTGTTTGTATTCTCTTGGCAAAGTTGACCTGCAGAGTCCTGCATTCTCACATTACAAGGGAAACTTATGAAATGTTAATGCCCATCTGTAGTTCCAGCATTTCTCAATAATTAACGAAGCCGAAGAAGGGCTAAATGAGGAGCGAGCCACAGGTAGTATGCGAAGGCAACTCGTAAACAAGTGTAAAAACTGTCTTAATCAAGGAGTAGCTTAAAAATATTGGATTAAGGAAAGCACATTTGCATAAAAGGGTTTGTTTTAATACATTTAGTTTTTTGTTTTCTGTGCTCCCTAAATTGCAAATTTGACAAAGACAGGGCCTTAGATTGGACTTTTGAGTGAAGAAAAATAAAATAGTTTTGACCCTTTGCTATTTACCACTGCAGAAGCTCATGAGCGTAATTTATTTACCCATCAACGGTATAGAATTATTGCAAGAGCTTCTTTGATTTGCGATTACGGGTTTGAATCAGCTTTATTGTGCGGTCTGTTCATTATCTGAGAAGTAAGATGGCTTATTGCAAAGAGCTGAAGAGAATGAAAGCAGCCTCACATACCTTTTTTTTTAGTTAAGCTGCGTCTTTCATCACAGGAAGTAGTGGCTGCTCATCTTCCCTTTTGCTTGGCGTGAAGCGCAATAGAAAGTGTGAGCAGTTTTTGGTTGTGTGATTGTGGGTGTTGAAGTGCACTTTTTTTTGCTGCTCTGAGGGCGGTGGCCCCAGTGTCATTTATCTCGAGCCACATGCCACCTGTTGCATTTTCCCGCAACCAAAACTGCACTTGTGAAGGGACGCCTTATTGAAGACAGTTGAAGACGACTGTTTCGCTTCTCTCATTGTGATTCCATTCAGTGTCTAGTGAAAAACCATGGAGACAGAGGTAGGTCTAACAGGAGCTTCTCAATACTTCCATTAGATTTCTAGTTGATGTTATGCAAGCCCTATCGCTGGCCAGTCATTTTCGGAACCTGAATAGGAAGATTTGAAAACAAACTGCTTAAGTTTCCTGCAAAGATGAACAACTTGGAAAAGAGGAAGGAAATTGTGGCGCTGTCTCATATTTGATGCTTAACCGGCATTAGTGGCCAGTTTGCCATAGACATTAGCTAACATTTATGGTTTCATAAAAAAACTGTGGCAGATGTAATGCTTGGACATGCTGTTATTTTTTTTGTTCCAGCGGTTCACTTTAGAAGCAGACTGTGTTGGATACGGTGAGGCTACAGGGCATTTGTGCTGTGCACGAAAGAACCATTAGTCTTATTTGTGCTGGCATCTGAGAATAGAGGTAGGAAAAGACTAGAGTCAGCATGTAGCCCAAGTTTCTGTATGTGTGACTGCTTCTAAGGCACAGCTTCACACTAACATGTTGAGGAAAGCATATGCTCTCAAGTAGCTATGGCTACAGTTTCCACAGCAGCTCAAATGACTGGTTACAAACATTTGAGTGGAAATGTTACTGAATGATGCCACACACTGTTGTAGTGAACCAACTTGTACCATTTTCTTTTGTTTTTAAGGTTGTATATGTCTTGCTCTAGATCTCCTCAGAGATCCAGTTCTTGTGATCTACCTCACTGGAGATGTTCGAGTCAGTGCTCATTACTTGAGATGTGTTGTTTATCTGAATTGTGTGTGTTGGATTAGGGTTGCTACCAAACTTTCCTTGGTCATAGATCACCAGGACTAATCTTGGTCAAGATTTTTCATGTATCCTCTTTATTCCTCATTCTTTCCTACTTTCTGTCCCACAGCCAGGTATAGTGTCTCCGTTTAAGCGAGTGTTTTTGAAGGGGGAGAAGGGAAGAGATAAGAAAGCTCAAGAGAAATCTACTGAGCGCAGGGCCCTCCATACCTTCTCGCTTTCTGTCCCCGACCACCGCATCGACCCAGACATCCTTCTCAACGATTACATTGAGAAAGAGGTCAAGGTGAGACCCTGTTGCTTGTGCTCATAAGATACGGTACTCAGCTTAAGACTGAATTAGCCTTACTGCATCATTGCTGTTTTGCGAATTAACTTCTTTCTCAAGATTATCTTCTTATCTTCTTACAGACTTCTCAATGTTTATTTAGTGGCTGTCAGGCACACCAAATTGATGCATTACTGATGCTTAAGCTTTAACTTGGCCCCCCGAGTGCGCATCTGAAGGATAACATTAGGATTTGAACTCTTTTTAATTTGTTTATTCTTCAATTTTTAATACATAATAACTTCTGTAAAGCGACCTTGAGTGTTATTAAATGTGCTTATAAATAAAATGCATTATTATTATTATTATTATTATTATTATTATTATTATTAACACAGTTCACCAAAAATCCAGCTGTGCTGCAGAATTTGTGCTTTTTTCACCCAGAAAGCTTTCACTGACCTGTGTTTTTGTCTTGCCATAGTATCTCGGCCAGCTAATCTCCGTTCCAGGATACCTCAATCCTTCTAGCCGCACTGAAGTTCTGCAGCTCATTGACAATGCCAGGGTAAGCTGTTTGCAAACATGATTTTGTTTACAGAAAAAGCATGGTCTCATTTATCTGTGCATAGTTTGGTCAGTTTCTTGCTCAGATACACCTGGTACACTTTATAATCAACTGCTAAATTGAATGTTTTCTTTTTTAAGCTGTAAAATTGCCTGTGTTGTACCGTGTTTGATTGTGCCATATCAAGGCTTTCCACGACTGAACACACTTAGAATTAATGGTGTCAAGTGTGTCATGTTTCTTTGGGGTTTTTTTGTTTGTATTTAACATTTACTTTTTGCTCATAGAAGTCTCACCAGCTAGCAGGTCAGCTGACGTCCGAACAGGATGCCGTGGTCAGCCTGTCTGCGTACAACGTGAAGCTGGTGTGGCGTGATGGAGAGGACATCATCCTGAGAGTACCTATTCATGACATTGCTGCTGTCTCTTACATTCGAGATGACTCGCTTCACCTAGTGGTGTTAAAAACAGGTTTGGTCTCATGCACCCATCCCTCAAATCATAACAAAACATGGACTTTAGAGGCAAATTCCTCATTAGTGCATGTTTTTATGTGTGCAGCTCAGGAGCCTGGAGGCTCTCCTTGCCCAAGTACGGGTCCAGAGCTGTCTAAATCACCTACTCTGAGCTCTCTATCTGAGAGTGTGGTTGTAGAGGTCTGCTGCCTGGTCGTGCTGGCCGTAGAGAACAAGGTGACTGTGATCTTTGACTCCTTAAAAACTAATCCTAGCTGAGTCGGTTACATGTGTTACTTCAAACTAAGATCTAAACCACCCTTTCACTGACTACAGCAACATCATGTAAAGTGAAGCGGCCCCTTATATTCATACGTGACCATACCATACCACAGCACAGCACAGGGTGTGAACGTTAATTTCCTTTTTTGTTTTTAACCCATTCATTATGTGAAGCAGGTGGCTGGCACCCGTGGAGCAGTGCGGTATCTCAGTAATGACACTAACATTCAAACCCACAACCTTCTGATCACAGGAGAAAACCGCTAACCACTAGGTCACCTAATAAAGCCATAACCACTAGGCTACCTAGCTACCCATAATGTGTCTCTAAACATTACCTACCAGTTACTCTCGACATGTTTTTACTGCAGTTGAGTTTAAGACTGGAATTAATCTGGGGTAGAGGTTTATTTTTTGTTTAGACTTCAATATTAATCTTATTTTTGATCTTTCAGGCAGCAGCAGAGGAGCTCTGTTTGCTCCTCAGTCAGGTCTTCCAGATAGTCTACACAGAATCTACAATTGACTTCCTGGACAGGGCCATCTTTGATGGAGCCATAACGCCCACAAGGCATCTCTCCCTGTACAGTGGTAAGTGTAGAAATCACTGCAACTAGTCGCACGCTAATGGCCTTTTTGGAAAAACTGTCAGTTGTCACAGACACATTACTCACTTTATTTATTTATTTATTTTTTTACCTATTCACATTTATGTTTACACTACCATTTTCCAACCACTTATCCTCTAAAATTAAATGGTCTGTTTTTTGCAACTGTGCTTTGTTGTATTGTACTCAATTCAAAAAGTAGTCCAGACTGAAACATGCTTTATAACTAAAGTAAATTGCTGCAGGTGGAATATGCAGATACACGCAGTTGCATTGGTTTTCAGATCGAAAACCATGAATTCAAAACTGGCTGCTTTTGTTGTTTAATTTACATTTGGGTGTTATGAGCAGGACAGTTGAAACGTTTAACCACATGATGTTCCACTTTACAGCTAAAAAGGGCTTGAAATGTTGGATTTCCACGTTGTCGAGGCTTGTGACATATTTTGAAAGAAAAATAGTTCGTGGACACATGCTCGTGTGGGTTGTTTGATTATACCTTTGTGGAACAGTGATAGAAAAATAGGAAGCTGTTTGCTAGATGACACATGCAGAGTCACATGCCTACTTTTTTTTTTTACTTCCCAGATGATTCAAGCAAAGTGGATGATAAAGAGCCTTTCGAAGGAGAACCAGGATCATTGTAAGTGTCTGTGTAACTTCAAACTATTTTAAACAGACTGGATTCGTATTAACTAATGTACAGTCCACCTGTCTGTTCTTATTGTTGCATTTTATGTTCCTGGAGACTTACTATGATCTATTTTTGTCCAATGCCAGTTTGTTTCAGAGTTCATTAGAAGCAGCAGGACACTCCCCCTGTCCCTCCCCCTCATGCGCACCAGCTTCACCACAGGACAAAACAGCTAGTGAGAGTGAACTAAGCACAACAGCAGCAGAATTGCTTCAGGACTACATGACCACGGTGTGTGTGTGAGAGAGATAGAGAAATGTTAGATGATTTGAGATGATCACCTATAGCTCATTGTCTTAGTTGTGAACCCTATTACATTCTACCATTAAATGACCATCTCTGCCTGTCCTTTCTGTCATAGCTGAGAACAAAACTCTCCTCTCAGGAGATTCAGCAGTTTGCCACACACCTGCATGAGTACAGGAATGGTGCCTCCATCCACGAGTTCTGCATCAACTTGAGGCAGCTATATGGGGACAGCAGGAAGTTCCTCCTCCTCGGTAAGTGCTGTTTCTTGTGGCTAAACGGCACGTTGCTCTCGTTCTTGCAGAATCTACGCTGTTAAATATGAACCACATAGGAGCTGTGACTTTGAAAGCAAAGTGAAACTGTACACAGGCTTTTAGTATTTTTAGTATGTGTAGTTTGACACCACCACAATTTTTACCTTCCCTCAAATGTAGTTGACCAGCCAAAATGTTTGGTGTTGGATTTGGTTTTGTGCTGGTGCTAAGAGGCTAACGTATTAAATATTGGATTCTTATAAATATTGGAAATAATAGATTAAGCACAAACACTGTATGGCATCAGTGGTTAAATTTCAAAATGACTGCTACTCCCAGTTTTTAGCTGTACAGTGTACTTTCATTCATTTTACAGGTGTAGTAGGTCATCTGTGAATGACTTGATGCTGTCTAAAGAAAAGCAATATAAAAAGGAATACTTATTGGCAAGGGTATAAGGTTCTACTTGCTAGGAACATTAAACTTATAGATCCAGTGCAGTACTTATTTAACCCTACGTGGACCGAATCATGCAGTACAGTTGGGACAAAGGGTTAGTTGGATGAACTATTCCAAAAGCGTTGATTCCATTTGGTAAGAAAAGGATACATTTGACCCTAGAAACCTGTTGACCCATTGCGGTTCCTTGTACTTGGTTCACTCTCCAACTGTCCTGTTTGTTCTGCAGGCCTCAGGCCCTTCATCCCAGAGAAGGACAGCCAGCACTTTGAGAACTTCCTCGAAACAATTGGAGTGAAGGATGGCCGTGGTATCATCACTGATAGCTTTGGCCGCTACAGACGCACAGCCAGCTCTGCCTCAGACTCTACCACTAATGGCAATGGGGCAGCCGGTGGCTCAGATGAAGGAACGGTGCCCTCTGAAGGAGACGAGTGGGACCGGATGATCTCTGACATCAGCAATGACATTGAGGCGTTAGGGTGCAGTATGGACCAGGACGGTGTGTCACCCTGACAACAGAACCTAAGGGCAGGAGCAATCACCACTTAACATATACTGACTGTTACATGGTCTACTGGTCCATATCACTGTCTGTCAAATGATGCTGGAATGTGGATACTTGATCCAGACTTTTGTTATGGTGTGACCACATTGCTGTCATTCGAATTGGATGATGGTGCTTTTTGAGACACTTGAAATGCATGAGGACTCTCTATAACTGTGCATGGCACAGTTAATGTTTTTTCAGTGTTTATTGGCAGTATCTGCTATCAGTGATGGGACGTTGCCTTTTTAATCTGACCAGCTTTAAGGTTTCTTCGATGATGGGTTTAGCACTGTGTTTCCTGAAGTAGCCTTGCAGTACACCTTTTTGTGTTTTCTATGCTCTGACAGTCATGGTAACCTCATTGGAAGGCTTGGATATGTTGGGTCAGATGTTTTGTGAGTAGAAAAAAAACACTAAAATGTGCAGTGGTGGCAGCCAGAGCAAGGACACAATGAGTTAGGCTAAGACAAGGACGCAGGTCTTATAATTTCGCTATTTGTAGCGATAAAAGATTTGTGCGACAGTCAGTTTGTCTTCTCCTAGCTTCTTGCAAAATTTGCATTAGCTGCGGATTCCCCAATAACTGGAAAACTAGAAGAATGGAAGTAAAGTGCCAAAGCTGGAGAAAAGCACTCAACAGGTAGAGATGATTTCCAGAGAAATTAACTGTTTCTTTGACCATGGTAGCAGTGGTTTGGCCCTTGAATCTCAAGCGAGAAGTGTACTGTAAAAGTTGGACTTTGACGGTTGTTTGTCTGAACTTTTAGTATTGTCACAGACATGCTGGTTATGGGTCGTTCAAAAAACGCAGCGTCTGCCTGGATCAAAGAGTGTAACCAAGTAGCTTCCCCTTAGTCCCACTGGGAAGTCTCTTTTAGCCATTATGTGGATCAATGGTTTCCTGTGTCTTGTAACATAATGATTTGACCGAAGGGCAATATAGTTTTCTTTCCCGATTTTAGCTCAATTTGAAACATGATCCACGAAAAGCATTTATTTCTGGCCTTATTTTTAGCTGTCTAATCTACATGTTAATCTATTTTTTTTATTGCATAGCATTTAAACACATTTCACTATTACATTTTTTACAACTGTTGCCAGTTGTAATTACCATTTCATGTGGATTGCGGCAGGTAGAGAATGTAGCTCTATATGTTTTTGTTGGGTTTTTTTTTCCTATTGGTTTGGCTGAAAACTTGGAATATTTGGATCTTTGACAATGCCAGTTAGCTGGCTGATGGAACATTCACGATTTTGTTACACTGCAAAACAAAGTCTCAGAGTCTCATCATTTGTTTGATTCTAGTTTTTGGTAACCTGACATTGTGCCTTGCAGAACAACTGCTTTATTGTATCATCCAACAGGGATGTGAGAATCATTCTGTAATCTGTACAGACTGTGACCGATGGGTTTTATTAAATATCAAGTGCAGCATGTAATGTCTCA
>JBBIGB010000156.1:8368255-8382519 GCA_037577075.1 Alestopetersius hilgendorfi
TTAGATTTTATTATTTATGTAGAATTTACTTATTTTTAATCTGTGCACAGTCAGTAATTGGAGCGGATCAGGATACAGGATAGTCACCAATTTAAGAAACCACATATTTATCACACGAGACGCGTTTTTGAATTAAGAGCCAACAGCACAGTTATATCTGAATAATATACAAAAACCCATTTGTAAATGTGTACATTTTGCTTTCAAGTCACAATGCAGTTTGGCACAAAAGCAACCATGCAAACTTGCAGGGCAGATGCTTCTCTTTACCACAGGGCACAAAATACAGTCTTGCTATGTTTGTCAATCACAAACAAAAGTGCTTTGTGTTGTGTTCACACTTGACTTCTATTTGATTACTTTGTTCTTTACACACAGTGACCTGCCTGGAAATGTCAGGAGTTACTACCAGTAACTGCTCACTGACACTTTGAAGGACCATTTTGTGTTGCTTGGCATTTAATACTTCATTGCCCCCAGGCACAACATTAACAGAAACAGACATGCAGAATGTCATTTTTTTTGCATTACAGAGCTATCGTGAGAAAATCCTGACCTGCAGCAGAACAGGCAGAATCTCATGCAGTGTTACAGGAAAAAAATAAGACTCCTAATTACACAGACCACAGCAGGCTTGAATCCAGGACTCCAGGTCTCGGTTCACATTTTTCGCAAATTGCTAGTAATGGTGTGTGGGTCAACTAGTCGGGTCAGCTTAGAGAATTCGGGCAGGTGCGAGCAAGTGGTTTCAGAGTAACAAAGCAGCATTCTAACAAAGTTAGCAACAATACAATAGCAGCACAAGACTTAAAAAATAAAATAATGGAAAAAACAAAACAAAACAAGGTCCGAAAGACAGTACTCACTACAGCATCAGGTGCATCTATGTCATTGTTTCCAGCCTCCCCACCATTTGAGCCATTCTCTTTGTCTTTCTTGCGATTCTTTTTCTCCTTCTCTTTCTTGACGGATCCGCTCTCATTCTCTGTTCAAGGACATGATGCAGAAAACATCAGTACTTCAGATGGTAGCTCTAAATATATCTTACATAAAGTATGCATTTTGTTAGTGTAATCGGTCACAAGCTAAAAGACTGTGTGAATCCTCATCCCATGCACGGACAAAACTGGAAGGCTTAAGCATGTGGAATTTCACAGCCTGCAAAACTTTTTTTAAATAAACAAAACATACTAGTTCCACTGGACATAATGTGATTTGTCAGTAAACACACTAGATTAGAAAGCCATGTACTAATGATCCATCCAAGGTGATCCATGCATTTGGTACAGTAATCCCCCGCTTTTTGCAGGGGTTACGTTCCAAAAACCCCTGTGTACAGTCACATCATCGCCGATGTGGAATTACTACGACGTTTCGAGAAACAATGTCCAAAACATTTAATACAACATTTAATTCAGTATTACTTTATCTGAAAAAAGTTAATGATGATCAGAGAGCTTAAATATCAGTTATATAAACTTGAAGCGTCAGAATCGGCCAATCATCATGACAAAAAAAAAAAATCAGTACTTGGTAGTGGTGGCAAAAATCGTGATCGGAGCATCCCTAAAACTCAGTTTAATGCATTACCCTTAAAGAAAATGTTACGGTAAACCTGTTATTCGAATTTAAATTCCCCGCCAAGATATGCAACTCGGAAGGTTGTGAGACAAAAGTATTGGGACACTGCGGCGAGGTGAGCAGTTTTCAGATAATAAAAGCTGATCTACTTGGGCTAAAAACATAAATGAGAGCAAGTTGGAAAGGTCTCCTGGAGATCTACCAAACTGTGTTTGAAGTGTGTGTGCATTCCCTGATGATACATGCAACTCTAAAGGTCATGGGACAAAATTACTGGGACACCGCGGCGAGGTGAACGTGTCCCCTTGTGTAAACGCATCCAGAAAAGAAAAAAAAAAAGTTATTCATTGCCACAAAAAAGCAAAAAGGCGGACGATATTAGCAGTTTTCGCATTACTGTGGGGATTTTCACATAAAAGTTCGGTTCTCAAAAAGGAATCTGCGTGTGACTAAATCCACGACTCCTGATCCGTGCAAAACTGGGGGGTTACTGTATATGGTCTTTGTTCCTGCAAAAGCAAAATTATTTTCGCAGTTAAAGCCAGAGCGCTGTACAAGAGACTTATCACTCAACACTATGTGAAAAGACCAAGAGACAGACGTCACTGGCTTCAGACACCCCTGCAGTATTTCACCAATGCAGGGCACTCCTTGAAGACACGGAGTCATACCAACAGTTCCAGTGTTTCATGTGGCTGTAAGGCTCTGAAGACCATTTCATCTGGACCTGCACAGACCTAATAAAAGCCTACTTTGAAACAATTGTCCCACTACATTAATGAAGGTGAAAAACACAGCTCCACTTCCATCATTCATTTAAGGGTATCCACTTTCCCTCCCTCTCTTACATCAATAGAAAGATTTATTTCAGACGCATCTTGGCCAAACTTATTTGTGTAAAACCACGTACATTACAAAACAATAGCCCCTGCATTTACACTACTGGCCAGAAATCTGGACCCACTGATAAACAATACACTGCTCTTTCAAAAATGTTTTACAAGAAAACATCTGAAATATTTCAATGTAAATGACTGGTTTTAAGGTGGAGTATAACATACACTAAGTGCATTGCAATGGAAAGTTTATGTACAAGTTTCATCAATATAACTGCAATTTCTGGATATTATTTGTTTCTAAGCCCTCCCAGCACCTTTTTAAGCAGACAGTTTTTGTCTCATTTGCTGAATGCACAAATTGTGGGTCCAGCTAATCTCTCGGCAGCTTAATGGGAGAAAAATCTAGACTGTGGAGGCAAAAGCAGCTCACAAAACTTTCCTTGGCTATGGATACAATTTTGGCACCGGATTATTATCCTATTGAATTAAATTTAGTGCAAGGATTCATAAATAAACAGGAATGATGTTCGAGAAATTGTGACTGCATGTTTTCATGTAAATTCCAAGCATGTCTTAACACAGCACAAAATCAGCTGATACGCAAATTATCAGAAGAGAAAAAGGTTGGACTGATGCATCCCTGATTAGCAGTTTCAAACACCACCTAAAGGAACTTGAACTTACCAGGTGGGTTTTTGAGAATGAAGGTGCACAGTTTATGTCTGGTGTCCAACATGCCTCTGTACCCGCAGGCCTTGCAGGAGTTTCCTATGGTCTGCTTTTTGGGATTGATGTGCTGCAACAGGAAGATTATAGAACACTTACAGAGATGTAGCTTAATATTTTATGACCATAATCAGGGATTGACATAAGCAGTACGCAAGAAAGACGTATGACAAATGCGCACTGGTTTTCAGTCTTCATTGCTCAAATGCATACCTAATTCAAATAACTTCATACAGGATCTCCAAGTACCAACACTCAGGAAAGGAAAACTTTAAAAAGATAAATAATAGTGCACCCTGCTTGCCATGGTAATGTGAACATTTTTTAATTTCGGTGCGTACCAAATCATTAATGTAGGTACTTTGAGTACTAGAGCAAAGAAATAGCCAACCCCTGACTATAATCATTTCAAACCCCTACCAAAGGAAGCCCTGAGACACATCCTGGAACATTTTAGCTTTAGCAAAATGTTCTGATCCTGAACTAATGCTCAAGACTCTCCAAGCTGCACCTACCAGACAACTAAGGGAAAAAGTATGGCTTTTATAAATACTTCCACAAATCCAGACAAGGCATAAAGCACAAGGAAATGAATGTTACCCGCATAGAAGCCTTCGATCCTGATATCAGCGGCACCATTACACCAGGCCTTCAAAATACCCATTTGTGGCAACATCTTCGGTGGTAAAGGAGTACTTTACACTATAATGTCGCCCTAGTTTATGTGAGTGCTATGTAAATATGTACTTTGACTCCAAAACACATTTCAGGCAATTCATTTTACAGCCCACCCCCATGATATGGATTGCTGAGTGTGGAAGTGCTGTATCATGACTAAAAACAAACGATGCTCTTTTGTATCTGTTGTTAAAAAATGTATATACAGCATTACGGAATAAATCTCCTCTCCCACTGTGAATGTAATTTAATCAAAATGCAGTAGGGTTGGGCAATAAAGATTGATAATTATCATGATCAATGATGTCACAGTATGCGTTCCTAAGCAAACTGGACATCAGCAGTGCCTTTAAAACGCTGGTAAAAAAAAATATGAATATCTGACTTGCTTTGCAGTACAGAAAAGTGAACAGTATAGGAATCATCTTGATCCGACTTGCAGCACAAGCTAATGCTACTAAATGCAACTGCTGGAGACAGTACAGATATCCCCATCACTGCAGCACAAGCACACATAAGCAGAAAAAACAGCTAGCTGAGACAATGCAAGATCCAAAGTGCTGCACTGCAAAATCAAGGAGGTTGTCCTCCTCAGTACACACACACACACAGAGACCTGAAACTGCTTTGAAACAAAATTCAGTCACTGCAGAAACACTCAGGTGATGTCTTTTCTATCCATCTCTGTGACCTCTACTGTCAGCATGATCATCTCAATTACAGCTTAGACAGCGGGTCTCCAAGAACAGGAACCCTGTCCACAAAAGCCACTGACAATTTAGGTGTTAGGTCAGCTCTCATGAACGGTCATTTCATTCTAGGGAAAAAAAAAAAAAAAAAAAACACCTTTGAGGGAATATGCTATGCATGACCTTACAGGAACTTGCACACTCAGCAACACATTCTAACCTGTGGCCAACACAGAGGGTACCAAGTTCACCCATTCAAACTTTACAGTAAAAAAAACGTTAGCTTTCAACGAGGCTCAGCACCAAAAGCTTTGTTTCTCATTGGTCAATCAGGAGTTGAAGTTGAATGGGCTTTAGTGGCCAATTCTGCAGCCAGAAAAGTAAGTGTGAAAAAAAGCTATACCCCTGTGGGGAGTTTTAGTTGGTCTATCTTTAACACACAACACAAAGGGGTTATTCAGGGCATATGTACCAAATCAGTTTCTGGATTGTCACACTCAGGACACAGCACAAACTTGCGAATGAATCCATCCAGCATGTCTTGCAGTTTGTTTGCCTCGTGAGATCCATTGACAATGTAGCGGTCATTCTTGGCATCAAACTGGGTCTGGGCTCCCAACTCACAACCAAAGAACTTAGTGGGATCTAGATAAAAAGCAATATTAGGTGTTAGAGATGTTTTTTTATATCTAAAAAGGCAATCAAGAGAAACGCTCAGGCATTACTCACAAGTTGGAGGCCTATTAAGAGCCTTGGCAACATCAACCATGTTGACAATGACGGTCTTGATTCCATTTCCTTTACCCTCCACCTAGCAGGAAAGAATATTTTAGGTTCAACATGTTCTAAATAAGCCAACCGTGGCCTTTTAAAACAAAGTTTTTCCTATATTTGTATATGGTCAATAATACAGTACAAACCTAAACATAAGGCCAAACTTACCTTAGCGATCAGACGGGGCATCTTATAGCGGTAGAACTGGTCTGAAACGCTGCGATTGACGTTGACAGACATTTTAGCTTGCTGTAGGCTTTATCAGCAAGATGAGAAGATCTTGAACTGGCAATTTTTGGTATCTTCTGTCTCAAAAGGAGGGGATGACATAAACGACTGCAAGAGGACTGTGTCTCTGACATGAAAAAAGTAGGGCCACTCAGGCTCTAAACTGCAAGCTCGTAGGCTAAGTTCCCCACACACAGGTTTCAAAAGCTGTCCAACAGCTCTGTAAAACAAAAAGGCACAAATTAATATAGTCCATAATATTCTACTATTGCCTCGGCTTTAGAAGACAACATGGTTCCCACCCAAATCAGAGGGAACACTATCTTTAACGAACAGCCTTTTGGGCCTAACGAACTCGACTGGCACAGAGTCAAAGGGCAAAATTACACCAAATATAAGAGATAAGGAAAATGGTACTCTAAACAAGTTAGAAAACACACATGGGTACTGATAGAGGTCTCAACAAAATGCTGTATCCCTTGTACTTTGCTCAATGCTGTAACTGCCTCCTGTGCAATAATCATACTTAAGGTGCAACGGTCATTATGGCAGAAGATTTACATAGTGTTGTCTATTTATTGTTTGTGCATCTGTGGTATCTTGTTGACTGTTGTACACGGCTATATGTTGCATCATGGTCCATGGAAAAATGTCTCAGGACTCTGTACACATACACAGCTTCTGATGACAACACAAGTTTGACCTTACCTTAAGTTTAAATTTATGAACAGTTAGTGCACTCGACTGGCACAGAATTACACTGCATTTAAGATTTAAGATAATGTAAATGGTGCACTAAACAAGTTAGAAAACGTACATGGGCACTGCCAGATGTCTCGACGTACAGCACGCACATCTGCATGTGTGCTCAGATACGTAAACAGCTGTTATTTATTGTCTTAGCACTGCACATAAGAATTAAGATAAGATAAATGATGTTCTAAACAGTCGAAACGCACATGGGCACTGCCAGATGTCTCAACTTACCTGCCACCACCTCTGTATGTGTGCCCAGATCCACGAGCAACTCTTATGTATTGCCTTAGCTGGACAAACACGTTAAGTTTGAGTGTGGTGTGATGAAATGATGAAAAGTCAGAGCCTGCTGCAGAATGCGTCACTCTCAGAACCAGGCACACATACTGAAGCAGCGGCTCTGAGTTAGGAGGAGGGGGCCGCCATTTTAAACCTCACTTCTGTTTATGCAGAGGGGAGATTGTGGGCAGAGCACGTACACACGAAACCAAAAATCATGTGGTAGCGACATAAAATATCTTACTTTTCCCATCCGCAGCTCCTGACCTCCGGGTAGTCGCCGTTTGCGTAAAACAAAGACATAAACACACCGCTGCTCGGCCTGAGATGCCGTGTAGTGGATTCCGGATCAGCAGTCGTGGGCTGCAGCAGCACTGTTCGCCCTTCTGCGTTTAAAAAGCTGGCCTGGCAGAGGGATACAAGCCCCGAGGAGAAAACCTGAGACGCCCTCAGAACAGGGGAATCTGGAACGAGCCAAAAGTGCCCACAAAACTGCATGAAATAACGGTATGGACATGTAAACATGCTAACAGCAGTTTGGTTATGGTTTCAGTTCCAACTCCTAGTCTTCTTAAACCCCTTTATTGCACTTTTTTCTCAGTTACCTGCTTATTAATGTACTACGACAGTGATAGTTGGGAGAAGGGAAGATAGTAGAATGTATGTCCAAGGACCAGAATTTCAGTTAACTGTTAGTTCATACTGACTGAGCTGAACATATGGTACTTCGTAGCTTAGAGCTAACGCTAACCTAGCCCTCTACGTCACGCTCCATCACCTAAAAGTCTTAGTAAAGCACATTTTGGTGGACTAAGAAATCACTAGAAGTGAAACCAGATATCACTCGTTACTTCGCTGTGCCTTTAAAGAAAGAAGCTGTCGCAGATACGCACCTCTAGATCGTTCTTCGTACAAACGCGTGTAACGCCACGATGCGTTCCTATGGCAGCGTGACTGGGAGCCTTAAGCTTCCACGGAACTCGCCCCTCCCATTCTGGCGTGTCCCCGCCCGTCTGTCGTTCATCCCTATTCGTGAGCTTTACTGTCAATCACTCTTCACTGAACTCTGACAAGTAAACATTGTTTACCTTGAGTATATCATTAATTTTTTATCACAGTTCTACACGCCATCTAACCTGTGCTGTTTTGTTTTGCAAATAATTAATGAGATTAAATGGTTGATATTGTGTGCATGCACAGAATTATTGTCAATTGCATAACTTAATATTGTCCCCAAGTATTGGGACGACTGACCATTCCACCAACAGGGACTTGGTATTGCTTTAAAATCCACTAACTTTGATATGGAGTTGCCCTCTCCCCTGCCCCCCTTTAGAGCTATAATAGGATTCTGGAGTGTTTCTGTGGGAATGTGTGCCCTTTAATTCTGTAGAGCATTTATGACGTCTGACGTTGGACGAAAAGGCTTTGCTCACGATCTCCATTCAATTTCACGGCAATGGTGTTGGATGAGGTTGAGGTCAGGACTTTTTTTTTCTTCCACACCAAACTCCACCAACCCATGTCTTTATGGAGCTCAGCACAGTCATGGTGGAATAGAAAAACACCTTCCTCAAACTATGTCCACAAAGTTGTGAAAAATGTCTTGGTCTGCTGAAGCATTAAGACTGACCTTCACTGGAAGTAAGGAGCTTAGCCCAAACCCTGAAAAACAGGCGTGTCGCAATACTTTTGCTCATATAATGTAGTTTGTCATAGACCCACCTGTTTCAACTGAGTGTGTGTGCTGTTAGGTACATTTTCTGTTCGACACTGTTGAATTTCTATTGTTTGTTCTTATGAATTTGTGAAATATGTCAAAAACATGTTCTCATTTACGTTCACTATGCTGTCTTTCACACTCAGGATTGTTATTTCTGCATGTTATGTCCTATAAAATCCATAAAAAAATGAACATCAGTGTTGGTGGATGCCAGCTATTTTGATGCATTAGGGGTGGAAAGTTTCTGAATAGGGGCAAATTTCAGATCAGCTCCCCTTTCAGAGCGCATTCCACGTTTTGTAATGCCACAAATACCCAGCAACCCAGGACAGAGGATGGCACAGAGAGTGAAAGCTCTGGATGTGTTTTCATCCTGCTGCCGAACAAAGGCTTCCTGCCAGAGCTGTGCAGGCCAGTGAGGGAGGAATGCTCAGAACAAACAGGCAGGATGGACCCTCAGGATTACCTGTGGAATCACAGGGGGTGAAAAGGCTTACTGTTAACGGGCCAGTGGGTGGTACAATAGACAACAGCACACACAGGCCAAACATGTTCACAGTGTAACCAGAGGACATTTTGGAGCATGCTTGTGTTGTAAGGTAAGCTTATTACACCATGAGGGAACTACAAGTGTCATTTCAAATCACAATCTACTGTTGTTGTTTTTTTTTAAGTCACAATTGTTCACAATGGTGGTGACTGGAACCAAATATGTCCCACAGAATGGTATTACAGGAAATGTTTATGAATATGTTGCCTGGTGCCTGAAATGAGTTTGAGGAGGCTTTACCCCATTCATTCATTGTGGAGATTAGCAGGTGACTGTAAGACAAAATAGTATCTAAATATAAGTTATATACCACCATTATAGCATTATTGTAATCCCAAAACAAAATAAATCGTAACACACACGTAAGTGCACTGATCATTTTGGATAGTAAGTCAAATGGTTGTATTTGCACTACAGGCATCATAACCCCCAGGCCCTATCACTGCATTATAAAGAGTCAGTGAGTTTCTCTACCGTTCTAAGCCACTTAGAACAGAATGAGTTTGTTTACCTCTCAGTGTTTTAATAAGGCAGATGTTTGTGGGCTTTCCTCTTTAAATAAATACTTTTCACTGAACATTTTTCCTTAAAACCCACCTCTAACATTTATGTAGTTTTATGTACCAAGAACTGTCACAGTTTATATTACATGGACATTTTTACAAACTCTACATTGGGAATGAATCTAAAATTTTTATTCTGGCCTTCACCTCACCAGTGAGTTTCAATCAGCACTGCAGAGACAGCTCAAATTTATCACCCTATTATTCATATTGCATCTCATCCATGATAATAAAGTTTTCAAATAGCCTGAGAGCACCTACTTGTACACTACTGAGTGAAAAAGCCAATAGTTTTATAGTCATTTTAACATAATGCTTTAGTTACCAGTAATTACTTCTAGCCATCAAGCGAGACTCACTGAAATGGACCTCAAATGAATTAAAACTGAAAGTGAATTAAACAATAGCTATAAATTTTGAACATGTATTTTGTTCCATCAGCAGCCGCTAGAGGCCGCCAAAGGTTTAGTTTTGGGTCAACGTTTATTATGAAGTGAATAGGTTTTTTGTGTTCCATTAGTATTATTATTGGTGGTGGGATTTGAGTGATGGGTATTTAAGTTCTTTTGTGGTGGACCTTAATGTCGGTCCACCACCATACTGGCTTTGAGTTTCTTCTGTTTCTTTTTGTTTCAAAGTAAAAATTGAGTCCTGGTTCTGGGCCTCATGCCAGTTTTATTTTGGTTTAATAATAAACAATGGAAGTCTGCCTATGCGCCTGCCTTCATTTGGGAATCATGGGGAAATGTGACAACATGTGTCTTCTTTGAAGCTGGTCAATCAGCTTTTGCACCCACTTTTCTCCAGTAACAGGCTCTTCTAGGAAGGCTTTATACTAACTAATGGAACATTGTTGTGAGGATTTGATTGCATCCATGAGAGCTTGAATAGGGTCAGGAACTGATGTTAAATAGGCTAAACCGTAGACCAAGGGTGAAAAAATATGATTAACTGTATGGGGCAACTCAGTTTAATGTGAAAGGGATGAGACAAAATATACTTCAACATCTTGTAGCATGCTAAATTTATAATAGTAAACAATACCTGTTTTAAGTGATAAAATTAATTTTCCTTGTTTGGTGGTGCATGATGCAGTGGTAAGTAATGCAGCACCTATATAGCATTTCTTGTCCTGCACAAATGGTTAACACAGTTGTGGGCAGTTTCAATTCACACTGATATGATTTTAGTTTTTTTTTTTTTTTTAAATCACGTGCATATACTTTCAATGTGATTTGCAAAACAAAAAAATCCTGACCTTTAAAACTTGTACTGTGTATTTTGAAGGTTTAAATGTTATATGTTTTTGTTTTGGAAATAGACAGGCGTTCATCTATTTTAAACACACATTTTTAATTGGGCTCGCACTTTGTCAGTAGAACAGGATGCTCTGAAGCAGCCATACTCAAACGTGCACAGCATGTTTTTAGTAGGACTGGGCACATTAACGTGTTATTACTTTAATCATTATTTGCTTAATCCCGACAATTCCCATTAAAAGTTTGTTGCAACGCTTTATGTCTCAGGGGTCATGCGCCCCATTACGTTTGCTATAATGCTCTGAACTCTGAGGGTAACTTGTTTTTCTTTAACAAACTAGATCAAAAGTGAATGCCCTGCAGTGGCATATAGCCTTGGTTTTATATTTGTTTAATAGTTTTAACTGCAACTGTGTAACTTTGTTAAAGGGAACACTGCTGTTAAAAAGCTCCTTATTCATTTAAAGTGTTTGCAAACCAAATTTTATTTAAAAATAAAATGGCACAATGCACTTTTAAATTATTTAATCTTGCCTATAACAATAATTTTGCGCAGAAAACTGTGCAATTGCTAGCGATTCAAAATATTAATCGTTGCCCAGCATTAGTTTTTAGACATAGTAGATAGAAGATTTTGAACATATAGACATATAGTAGATATTAGATCTGACAGAATTATACTTGTGGTGGATGACACTAGCTGACTCCACTTAATAGTTAAGATGATACACAAGAACACATTACCAACATCTGAAATGCTGATTGGTGACCTAGGAATTTCACAAAAACTGCTAAAACATGTAGAGAATGGCATACTGCATATCTTTGTTTTCTAATTTTAAATCTGAATCATGTTGAATATCTGTTGCTGTCAGAACAAGACCTTTAGAGCAGGGGTGTCGAACTCCGGTCCTGGAGGGTGGAGGTCCAGCAGAGAATGTCGGGTTTAATCTAACATCCTTCAGAGGGCAGCATACACTCTTAAAAAGAGGAGCTACAAACGCCCCCGTTGAAGAGTGACCTCACAGAAGAGCCATTCAATCCCCTGTAGAGCCATTTTTGTAAGCGAGAGATGAGGAGTGTCTGCAAAGAACCTAAATTAAAGAATCACAATTGAAAGACTCTTTACCATTTTAAGTGTTTTTCACACTAGAACCGATCAATAATTTAATGTAAAGCGCATTTACAAATAAATTTACAATATTTATAAATGAGCCATGTTTTCTTTGAAACATGGGGAACGCAAGTGATACAGATAAAGTGTTAGCCCTATTACTGGGAGATTATGAGTTTCATACACGATTCCAAAGCCATCCGTGGCTTTTTTTCTCTCATCACTCAGCACGATGCTAGTCAGCACAATTAGATGACTAGCAATGTGCAGTGTTTGCATTGTGATTGGCAATTAGTGTTCTCCTCTAAGAGCAGTGATATTGAAGTATATCATTCAAGGTTTTTGGCTCTTTTATCCTTATTATTCTAGTTTTCTAATAAGTGCTTTATTTATATAAAGTACAATGTGGTAGTAAATGTAGAAGAAAATGCAGAATCTATTCTACAGACAGCTTGAAATCTGCTTTGTTGCCCTTTCTCTGCTATTTTCCATTCATAGGCTATAAGAAATGGTGGGACAAAGCTACTTACATTTACATAGATGCACAATATGGACAAGGGTGGAGGTAGCTCAGTGGGTAGTATACTTGCCTCTGGATCAAGTGGTCATGGGTTTGAATCCTACCTTCAGCACCACCCCTGGGTCCTTGAGCAAGACCATTAACCCCAAGTTGCTCCAGGGAGAAGTCGCTTTGGATCAAAGCGTCTGATAAATGCCATAAATGTACAACAAAAGTATTGGGACACAACTGGTTTTTAGGGTTTGGGCTAGGCCCCTCACTTCCAGTGAAGGGTAATCTTAATGATTCAACATACCAAGTCATTTGGACAACACCATGCTTCCAACTTTGTGGACAGAGTTTGGTGAAGAACCTTTTCTATTCCAGCACGACTGTGTCCCAGTGCTCAAAGCAAGCTCTATTAAGACATGGTTGGATGAGTTCAGTGTAGAAGAGCTCGACTGGCCCACTCAGAGCCATGACCTCAACCACATCTGACACCTTTGGGATGAACTGGTGAGGAAATTGTGACCCAGGCCTTCTCATCCAGTGTCTGAGCTCATAAATGCTCTACAGAATGAATGGGCACAAATTCCCCCAGAAACTCCAAAATGATGAAGAAAGGCTTCTAAAATAAGATGATACTTACTAAATTTGTGAGAAAAGCAATCTACAGTTTTTATTTTACTTTTTTTTTCAATTGTTTTGTCATTTGAGACTGAAAAGTTACTACAGAGAAACTATCACCTCTCTTCATATATCTAATAGGAAAGAGGCTAATTTAAATCCACTAGTACTTTTTGTCCCCCTTCCTTTAACCCCTCATTTGGTACTTTCTGTTGCCTTGTAGAACGGGGTGTCCTCATCCTACAAAAGGCACAAATAATTTGACACTATATGAAAGACAGACCCATGACAAACTTTGTTGAGACTTTGTTAAGATTATTGTTGTGAAGCCAGCAGGCAAGGGAGGTGGTCTAGTGATTATGCCTAAAACCCTTTATGATCAAGAGGCTTTAGGACAACTACAAGATCTGACTTACCATAAACATTTGCCCACAGACTCTGCCAGTACATTTCAAAAGGAAATTGAGCCAACATGCTTATATTCCCTCTAGGATTTCTGAACAAGAGTTTAAATACCTGTTCAATCATACCCCCACCAGACCAGTTTTCTATATCCTGCCCAAAGTCCACAAAAATGTTTCGAATCCACCAGGCTGCCCAATTATAGCAGGTCATAATAGTCTTACTGAGCCGTTGTCAAATTTTGTAGACTTCATTTTAAGACCTTTGGTCACAACAATCCCAAGTCACCTTAGGGACACATCTGATTTCCTCCAATCCCAGATTGGCTCTCCAAGTCAGAATGTGTTGCTTGCCATTATGGGTATAAACTCTCTATACACAAACATCCCTCATACTGACGGTTTGTCCGCTCTTAAACACTTTCTTGACCTTCGGATTGACGATGATGGACAAAGTACCAAATTCATTATAGAAATGGCTGAGCTAGTGCTCATCAAGAATTATTTTATGTTTGAACATCAATATTATCTCCAGACTAGTGGCACAGCCATGGGTGCCACCATGGCCCCAGAATATGCTAATTTATATCTTGGATTTCTGGAAGAACAGTTTGTTTTCAACAACAATCCTTTTGCAGAGAAATTAATATAGTTTAAGAGATATACTGATTATTGTTTTGTGATTTTCCATGGCTTTCTACCTGAATTTGAATTGTTTGTCTTATATATGAGCTGTCTAAGACCATCTAT
The DNA here is from genome assembly GCA_037577075.1 of Alestopetersius hilgendorfi. Lineage (NCBI taxonomy): Eukaryota > Metazoa > Chordata > Actinopteri > Characiformes > Alestidae > Alestopetersius > Alestopetersius hilgendorfi. The sequence goes on from JBBIGB010000156.1 coordinate 8,382,292, forward strand.
TAAGTTTACACACTCAGTGAGTACCATTTCTGTAAACTTTCTAGACAATTGCATTTCCCTTATTGATGGACACATTGTCTCCTTTTTGTACTGGAAAGACACAGAGAAAAATAGTTTACAGCATGCAACAAGTGCCCACCCTACTAGGGCTGCACAATATATCGCAAATTTACCGCCATCGCGATATCAACATGCACAATATACATATCGCGAAAAAATATACATATC
>JBBIGB010000156.1:8434953-8455356 GCA_037577075.1 Alestopetersius hilgendorfi
TCAGTGAACTATGGAGACAAAAAAATAAGTAAAATAATCGTTCATTAATCATAATCGAGTTAAAATGTTCAATTAATTGAGATTTTGGGCCAAATTGCTCAGCCCTATTATTAAGAGAAGTCGTGCTGACCCCTGTGCCTTGTGTGTCTCTTACATGCCTTAAGACAAACTGGAGGAAGCAGTGTGATGCTCTGGGCAGTGTTCTGCTTGGGTCCTGGCATTCATGTAGCTGTTATTTTGACAGATAGCACCTACCTAAACATTGCTGCAGACGAATTCAGCCCATTGTGTAATGTACAAAATTGATCAGGAATAATTTGAGATCTTAGTCTGACTGAGAATCTGAGGGATGTGCCGGGGAAGCTAGTATGGTCCATTGAGGTCCCGTTTCACAGATTAAAAGACTTAAAGGATCTGCTGCCAACATCTTGGACCCAGACACTACAGCACACCTTCAGAGGGTCACACCTTCTATAGGTCAGAGTTGTTTCAGCAGCTGGGTGAGAAATGTAAGATACTAGGCGGGTGTGTGGTATGAATGAGGGTTATGGAAATCTTTTGAATGAAAATGGCTCTGTTTCCCAAAATAAACCAGGATATGACTCATGAGTATATAGTTTCCCTTGGTTGCATTACTTCCTAGGCAGAGATATTCAAATAGTATTCAACATGATGAACTACTTCTCCACACTGTCTTGTAACTTTGTTACATCACATTTTTTCCCCAATTGTCTGTTGTTCTAATGTAGAGTTTCGTATGTATGTAGAAGCATATGCATGCCAACGTAGAAGCTGATGCCATACGCTACCGTATTTCAATCTTCCCAATTTTGGTCTTCTGTAGGAGCGCTTCCAGTTCCCATCTCATATCACAGACGTGTCTGAGGAAGCCAAAGATCTGATCCAGCGACTTATCTGCAGCAGGGAGCGCAGGCTAGGCCAAAATGGCATTGAGGAATTCAAAAAACACCCTTTTTTCTCTGGTATCAACTGGGAGAACATTCGCAGCACCGAAGCTCCTTACATTCCTGATGTCAGCTCTCCATCTGACACCTCCAACTTTGATGTAGATGATGATGTACTGAAAAATCCTGTAAGTCTTTCTCTCTGCCTTTAACTGTATGCTCCATAATTCCAAATTCTCTTCATGCCGTAGAAGCACAGGCATCCTTTTCAGCATTGTGCAATGCGTCATATGCACTTGCACTGTAATCGATCCTGAAACTGTGGTTAGAGGGATATACATGAGTTCTGACCACAATTTCAGCCCTGAAATACAGCTCTAGTCAATTTTGCTCTTAAAGAGAGTCTGAACCAACATGGTCACAACCAGACATAAATAAATAAAATTCAGCTTTCCCATTGATCAAAAAGTTGGATCAGAGACAGTAGTCATCAGATAATCACTAAAGAAAACTTTTAAATTTAGATTATCTGTCCAAAATTTATCCAGAATTTATACTTTGTGTTTCATTTATTAATCAAAGACTTCAGTGAAGTCTCAAAAGTTTTTAGCCCTAAAAAATTAAATAAAGTGCTGTTCACATGCTGGTTATATATTGTGTTATTATTTGAGCATGGAAAATAAACAGATGTTGAAAAAAGAGATAAATTAATGAATTTCATATACACTGCCTAATGCAAGTAGTCTGGTCCAGATAGACTATTTGAAGTTAGTGTTCTCATAATCAAACCTGCTGTGTATGTTTTTGTGTACTTTTTAGTTAAACTGCAACAGATTTTGTCCCGATTTTAAACTGCTTGTCTAACATATTGTCTAGCGTATCACTTACTTACTTTACTTATTTACATCTACTCCATGCAGGACATCGCTCCTCCCATTTCTCACACTGGCTTCACTGGTCAGCATCTGCCTTTTGTGGGTTTTACCTACACAACAGACAGCTGTTTCTCAGACCGGGGCCGTCTCAGGCTGGCAGCACTGGCGGACAGTGGCTCAGGAGAGAGAATCAACCACGATGAGGATGGAAGCTTGCAGCTGGAGGCTTTTGAAAAGAGGATCCGCTCCCTGGAACAAGAAAAACAAGAGCTTAGTCGCAAGTTGCAGGGTACTGAGTCACAGCCTCATCTTGATCCATGTGTTTAAAAAAGGGGCATATATCTAAAACTTGAACTGAACCCAATTAAGTAACTAACTCTCAGTTAGCTACTATAAGCTGCAGAGTAACAATCTTCAATTAAAAGGCTAAGATAATTGGCTCTAATTGCTTTTTTTTATTTTTTATTTTTTTGGTCATTTTTTGTGTAATCATTTTCCTCTCAACATCCATTTTCTCAGAATCCACACAGGCTGCACAGTCTCTTTATGGCTCAGGTCGTGGTGCAGGCACACTGGGCCGTGACAAAGAGATAAAAAAGCTCAATGAGGAGATTGATCGCTTGAAGAAGAAACTGGCAGGTGAGTGACAATATAATACTTTTTCTGCTTCACTGCTATTAGGGAACATAATAATAAAGAATACCATGATGATAGCAGGATTTCATCTATCACACACACAAACGCACATATTACCCACTAATGATTAAACAGATTGATTGCGGACTTATTCATCAAGGATACTGACACATTCTTGGAAGATCCTTGAAATCACAGTTCCTGTAATCATGAGTGTGAAACTGAATCATGAGCTTGATAATGAATCAGAATTTCTTATCAAGAATTTCTTTGGTTATGAGGCTGTTTAGTGGTTTTCAGCATCTAGTCAATGATTGCTCACTCTGCTGGGTGTGGATTTGTCTCAGACTCTGATAGATTGGAGCACCAACTGGAGGAAGCAGTGACTCTACGGCAAGACTATGAAAGCTCCTCCACCAAGCTGAAGGCTCTAGACAAACAAGTCAAAGCTCTACGGCAGGAGAAGGAAGACATCCATAAGGTAGTGAGGCCCTCAGAGACTAGACGACTAGTGCAGAAACATGTGCTTATTCACAACGTAAAGAACATGACAAACTCATGACCTTTCTCTTTGTTAGACGGCTCACATTTGCTTTTGTATTTATTATGCCACATGAGGTTCAATCTTGAATCTCTTTATTTCAGTGTTTGATATAAAGAGAAGCAGCTACACAGTAAAAAAACTGTAAAATACATCAGAATGGCATATAGTAAATTAGCAGCAAACTTGGGCCTGACCTAACAAAGTGAGTCCATCTTTCACATGCCTTCCACTCTAAGATACCATTGTGTTCTTTTCATGTGACGCAAATGGTTTGTCGTCATCAGTGCAGCTGTTGGAGCATATGCACGAAACCATTTTCTTTTTTGTCCCGTCCAACTTAAGCCCCCTTTACCCTCTGTTACACCCATATTGGGACGCTTTGTCTCTATCGTCCCTGGTGTTTACACAATGGACCTCTACATCATAATTAATGCCATCATTCCCTCACTTAGGCTGAAGCAGAGCTCTCTACCAACCCATTGCATTACTACCTAATTGAATTTTTCCTGCTCATCCACTCGTATCTTGACCCAGAGCTCTCACCGGCCCTATTGCTGAACTGATCTATAGCTGTCTGCATGATTTTGGCAGATAGGCCTGTTACAATGTTTCCAATTAAACATTGATTTTACAAGATTCATACATGCCCCTCACTTCGAAAGTAAAGCTTCAGCAGTAGGGTAGATAATATGTTCATCAGCTATAGTGTGTCCTTCTCTTTTAGCATAGTGCTCCCAATTCTCTTGACAATTTCTATTTCTCACTCAGCCTCTTTTTCAGTCCTCTCTCTGAGGCTACCAGAGCTGCTTTCTTTTTCCTTTCACTGCTTCTGTCTCTTACACATGCTTCTGTTACTGTTACCGTTTTCTTCTGTTCTTTTCACTGCTCTTTTTTCAATCATCTCCCTCTGCCCTTATCTTTTTCTCTTTCATCTGTCATCTTTGGCATCATCCCTCACTCTCCTGTCCCTCTTCTTTGTCTGCATCTACAGCAACTGGTGGAGTCTCTGGAGCGCCTAAAGTCTCAGACGAAGGAGCTGAAGGACGCCCACCAACAGAGGAAGATGGCTATGCAGGAGTTCTCCGACCTGAACGAGCGCATGGCCGAGCTGCGCTCACACAAGAAGCGGCTTTCACGCCAGCTACGCGACAAGGAGGAGGAGATGGATGTGGTAGTGCAGAAGATCGACGTCATGCGCCAGGAGATCCGCAAGACTGAGAAGGCCCGCAAAGAGGTAAGGGCACAGTGGTTTGCATGTGTGTGCATAAGTTGCAAGTTTTGGGGATTATAATAGCTCTGAAAATTCTAAACTGTTTTGTTTTGTTTAAAAAAACAAAAAAGCAACATGGATTGCAGAGATTTCCCTTTTGGGACAAAGAGAAAAGGTTGTATTGTTGTTTTTTTTTTTTTTTAATCTTAACAAGCAGTTAGTTAGCTACATTTACATCATTAATAACAACTGTCTTATCATTTAGACTAGAAGTAATAATTGCTCTATCGCTTGCAGTATGTTCTGTGGCCTTTCAGGGATGGGTGATTCCCAGTCTGGAACCCATGGAAGCTGTGATGTGTTTTAATAGAATAGCTTGATCAATGTGTTTTGAGTAGATCCTGAACTAAGTGAATATGAAATGGAAGCATTTAAAATCAGAAGCATATTTCAAAGCAGTACTTTTAATCTGAGTATGTGATGTGTTGCATTGCTCTGCTCCTGCCATGTTTTGTCCCGTAGTATTTATAACTCAGCATAATACTAAACTTCCCCTGGGGCTGGCAGCCTGCATCACCAGACAACAGCAAGGCCTGGAATGCACTGCATTTTTGGAGTTCCTTAGTGACACAACAGAAGCGCAGGAAGAAAGTGGAGCCGAGCTTTGCTTAAACTCTGCAGTCTCGGGTCTCCAAGGGCGACAGCAGGAATTTCTCGACCCTCCCCTTGTACCCCCCATCCGGCCCTCGCTGTAGGCCTCCTGCTGACCTCCCTTGACCCTCAGTGGACTTGTATGGCTAACCAGAGCCAGATGGGCAGCACCGATTGACCAGGCTCTTTTTTTACTTGGACTTTAGAGTGGTTTATAGAACAGTCCAACTCGTCCATTTCCTCCACCCATAGTATCTCTCCCTCTGCTTACATTCACTTGTTTTGGTATCGACAGGATTAAAGCTGTATTTAGGCAAGCTGTTGAGTTCATTTTGGTTAAGAGATGACTGAGGAAAGATATTGATACCTTGAAACGTATGGCTTTACAAGATCAATACGAATGAATGAAGTATCAGATATCTGAATTGGAATGTCACTTTGTGTGTGTGTGTGTGTGTGTGTGTGTATGATAAGATGAAGTATGCGTTTGTTTAGTTGTGTAATTTGAATCCTTGTATTTGTTTACATGCGCTTGTATCCATGCGTATGTTTGTGTGTGTTTGTTGTGCAGCTTGAAGCTCAGCTGGAAGATACTCGGGCGGAGGCTTCAAAGGAGCGGAAGCTGCGAGAACACAGTGAAATTTACTCAAAGCAACTGGAGAGTGAACTGGAGACATTAAAGGTTAGGGCTGATCACACACAAATTTTCTTTCCTTTTCTAATGTATTCTTTACTTCTGTCCTGATTCCATCCTTTTCTTTTTTTTTTTTTTAAAGCTTAGTCTATTTTTCTGCCTCTGTCCTTATTCTGTATACCTGTCTGTTGCCATTCTTCTCTCACACCTCCCTGTGGGCCTGTTCCACCTTTCTTCAAGCTGTCTAGCTCCTTCCACTCTATTTCTCCCGTGATTCGTCTTGCTTTCTACTTATGCTGTCTTTAATTTACTTTCTTTCCTCCCTTCTTCCCTCCAGATGAAGGGATATCCTGCCTAGTTATTTTTAGCTCCGTTGTTCTTATTTCTGTTGGCATAGATTGAGCTTCACAGCTGGACTCGAGTATGACTGTGGTGTTCCCTCTAAAGCAGTGCCTGTCCCATTGTACCCTGGTTTCCTATCTATGCTGTCATTTACTTTACTTTTCACATTTCTTCTCCTTTTGACATTTCTTCTTCTTTGTTTTTCATTGACCTTTCACTTTTTATGTAATTGTCTTCTGTACTATCACTCAAGTTCTCTAACATTGCGTCGAAGCAGGGCAGTGGGCGAGCTTCAGGCGTGAATGCAGAGACGCAGCAGGAGCTGACAAAGGTGAAGTCAGAGCTGGAAAAGAAAGTTTTGTTCTATGAGGAGGAGCTGGTGAGGCGTGAGTCCTGTCACAGCACTGAGATGAAGAACCTTCGCAAAGAACTGCATGATTCTGAGAGCCAGCAACTCTCTCTTCACAAGGAACTGCTCATGCTTAAGGACAAGCTGGAGAAGGCCAAGAGGGAACGGTAAGTGTGTCAGAACCAGTCTTTGCCAATAATTAAAAAAAATATGAAGATGCATATGAGAACATGCCTTTTTGCATTTATGTTTGTTTTTCTGTTTTGGTCAGGCAAACAGAGATGGATGAGGCACTGGGGTCTCTAAAGGAGAAGTATGAGCGCGAACGTAACCTGCTGAGTGAAGACAACCGCAAACTGACCTCTGAAACAGACAGGGTAAGAACTGCAGTTGAAAAGCAGTTGAGGGGTTTTGGGGTTTGCAGACAAATAATGGCACAACACTGCCCATCCAAAGATTGACCCTTGACTTTGGTGATTTTTCCTTCAGCTATGCACATTTGTGGACAAACTAACAGCCCAAAACAGACAACTGGAAGATGAGCTGCAGGACCTGGCATCTAAAAAAGAGAGCGTTGCACACTGGGAAGCACAGATTGCTGAGATTATTCAGTGGTTAGTAAGCCATTATCCAAGCGTGAATTCTGCCCATAGTTTTCTGCCCATCTATTACACATGTGCCAATACTTGTGCCCAAGAATATGGTGGTGAACTGCTTTACTTTATACCTTGTTGTTTGGCAGGGTGAGTGATGAGAAGGATGCCCGTGGGTACCTGCAGGCTTTGGCCTCTAAAATGACAGAAGAATTGGAGTCCCTACGCAGCTCCAGCCTGGGGTCCAGACACTTGGTATGACCCCTTTACCTTTTTGAGTTCCTTTATTTTCAGAAGGTACTAGAAATATTGATCCTAGATATGTGTTCTTTTTTTGTTGTTTTCACATTTCCCTTAGTTCTTTCTCTTATCTCTTTCTATCATTTTCGCACCGTCCCTCTCTCTCCTCCCTCTCATTCCTCCTTCTTATTCTCTAAGTCCTCTGAGCCATAGCACAGTAACAGTGTGGTGCTGATATAATTAAGAGCAGGCTAAGTATGTTCTCCTCGGTACCTTAAAATAGCAAATCTAATGGAAATTGATTGAAGGGAAGTGACATGTTGCCGTTGTAGGTGAGGAAGGAGGTCACATTTGATTTAATATCCTTCACTAACAAGGTTAAGGACAAGTAACGGGGAGGAGGCAGTCAATACTGTTTACAATGAATATACTATCTGCTATTGTCTATATTTGACCCTCTGACTCTGACCCGTTTTCACCGAAGTTGTGGTTTGTCTCCTTTACCAAGAGTAACTGACCTATGTGTCTAAAATTGGAAAACAATCTGTGACACACATTTTGTCACTTTCTTTTTTGAATTACAAAAGGAAGCATAATTGTCGCTGGCAGATCAATATCTTTAAAATGCACACTTCACATGAGATACAAGGTTTTGTACTGACAGCGACAATGTTTGTACTAAGATCTGTGAAGTGCTGTTTTCTTACCTATTGCCCCAGCAAGGGTCTGGAATGAGTACCCCCACCCAGAAGTCTTTGGTGGCTTCTAGGAGCACAAAGCGGGTGAGTGCATGCATCGGATCCTCCAGTCAATGTGGATTGGCTCCAGAAAAGAAGAAAACGGATTGCTCTCAAGGCTGTTCATCTGTCTGTGTTTCCTCTTGAAACTCAAATGCTCTTTAGAAAAGTGCTTTTCAAATTATCCTTGAATTTGCGGAAATTTCTGGTTCAGAGGAATACTGAAGGGCAGATGAAAGTTTGCTTTCCATTGCAGAGTGCTGATACTCTGGGATCAGTTCATGTCCAACCCATTCTCAGCAAAATCATTCGACTGACCTCAGATCCGTAGAACTGACATTAACTGGAAGATTAGGTTTCAGAAAGGACCTGCAGCAACATACCGCCTATAGTCTTTGAATTGCAAGTTTAGGTATTGAATTCTGTGGTTTGAGGCAGGATGAGCATAGATTTGCGAGAGACATTTGGGAAAGTCCCTGGTGTCTCTACTGCAATGTGAGACGGATTAGCTCTGTTTGTAATGGTGAAGTTAAAGTGCTTCACAAGTCACTGCTTCTCATCAGCTGTGGAGTCATGCTGGCAGCCCTTGCTTACCACTTTCACATCAGAAATATCTCAACACTGCTTTTCCCACTGCCCATATTTGTCTCTTTGTTTCTTTATTTCCATCTTGACTTATATGTCTCTGTAGTATTTGAAATCGTGGTTCAAGTTAAGGGCTTTTTTTTTCTATTTATGACTGGAATTTTCATCTTTGGAAAGTTTGATTTATGCTTTATATGCATGTTTTTTTAATGATCTTTAATCATGCATGTTGCGTTGTGCTTTCATTTTCAAGCTTTCAGTCTGTTCAGTTTGTGAACCCTTTGTTAAATTTATATCTTTGAATATTATTATTTAAATATTGCCAACTCGTTTAGCTCCTTCAGACATTGTTTACATTATTGGCTCAGATAAAGTTCTCAGGGTCTTGTTATAACAGTTATAGTAACAGCTATAATTATATTGGCTCTCTATATTTGTTCTTTATAATGATCAGTGTGCACTTAGATATATAAACATAAATCTCTATAGCTGTGTGCATCTTTGATCTTCATGAGCTGCGAATACTGAATCCTGACTGTCAACTTGATGACTTTCCATAAAGCCTCATATCCACCTCTTCCCCCTTGCTCTTTAAATCAGGATCCTCTGTGGAAGGTGCGCCGCAGTCAGAAGCTGGACATGTCTGCACGTTTAGAACTGCAGTCAGCTCTGGATGCTGAGATCAGAGCCAAGCAGCTAGTCCAGGAGGAGCTGCGCAAGGTCAAGGCTGCCAACATCTCCTTTGAGAGGTCAGTTCTTTCAGCCTTCTCCAGATTTGAGCTTTTTATATATATATATATATATAAGAGAATGTGCCAACCCACTTTAGCTAGACTCATCTATTTGTGTACTGATACTTATCTTGTGTACTAAGACCAGACGTTACAGACCTTAGGAACAACATTTTGAGATCATTACCAATTTCTTCACAAATATTTTCAAATGTTTATTGTTAGAACATTTAATATTCAATTGTAAATATTTTTAGTTGTGATTGTACATTCTGGGAGAGACTAGAATTACTGTTGGACATATATAAAGAAATCTTTCTGAAATATTTTTTAGGATACGGCTTAAAATGACACAGCCAATATTTAAAAAAGCATTTTTGAGAGAAAATGCAGGTTTACTTACTTGATGAATTGTGCAGCATAGTTGATGTATTGTAAAGCTTAGCCTTATTAAGGTTTAGGATTTTGACATGTTATTATTGCATATGAGTTGTGGAGGCAAAATATCCACAAATCTGGAAAATAATTTATGCGAACAAAATCATTCTTTCTGTCGGATGTGTCTAACTATAAAGATGTTATCATTTTCCAAAAAAGCAGGGTGGGGAACAGATAAACGGAAAGTCCAGCACAGTTTGGTGATTTCCCCACAAATCAAATTTGGCAATTAAAGGTCCCATGGCATGAAAATTTCACTTTGAGATTTTTTTTTTTAAACATAAAAAAAAGTTCACATAGTCTGCATGTGGTCCTGCAGTGGCTTTAAATGGCAATAGGTGCAATAAGTGCCCTGATCATTCTGCTCCGCCATTGACGGAACGACAACTCAGTAGCCCGATCTGAAATTTGGGCCTGTATGTCGTCATAAGGGAAAGGTTACCTCCCCTTTCTCATGTTTGGCCCGCTTTGCCAGCCATTTAAAGCTACAGACACAGAAATGGCACGTCCTAGGGAAATCTCTTTGTGGGGCTGGCTCGAAGTGCCTGTAATTCTGCACCATGGCTGAATTTCAGAAAGAGATTTCAGATACAGTATTAGGGGACCACTAAGACCTTTATAAAAGCATGTCATGGCATCTTGAAATAATAAGTTACATCAGGTATTTTAAGGAAGGAAAACTGTAAACAGTCTGGTCCACAAGAACTTAACACCCCCCCACCACCACATACACCATACACTAATGCTCTGTTTACTTTGTATCGTTCTAATCTCCAAGCCTTTATTTTCTACTATAGCAAACTGAAAGATGCAGACGCAAGAAACAGGGACCTTGAAGAACAATTAGACGGCATGAAGAAAGATCTGGAAGAGAGTCGCTCACGCACTGACAGAGGTGACAAAGCACTAACACTGTTACTGCCATTTCCGCAGAAGAATAGCAGCATTATATATTAAAATTTAGTTCATTACATATGTGTTTTTAGTACAGAAGCTTGCAGCTGCAAATATTTGGACCATTGATGTACAGAAAGTAGTGATGTAATATTTGGAAGATTTACCGAAGAAGAACACGGAACACGCATATAGTGTAATACATGTTGGACCAAGTGATTTACTTCAGTTAAAATAATGGATTTCTTTTCTCAACTGCAGGTCTAAAACTTCCAGACTTCCAGGACTCCATATTTGAGTATTTCAACACCTCTCCCTTGGCGCATGACCTGACATTCAGAGTAAGTATTCATCATGGCATCTCTCCATCTGCTTTTGCATTATCCACCTCTAACAAGCTTCTCTCTGTTTATGTAATCATAATAATGGCCTCCAGCTACCTGTCTTTGCTACTATTAATGTTTTGGCTCCATGAAATTGTATTTATTAAAAAGCTGGAACATTCACATTACATAGCTGAATGTTTTCATATAGATCATTTATAGATTCAAGTATTAAACAGTAGGAACTGATGGTTCAAGCATCTGTTGGATTACACTGTCCCATAATAATCACATCATGGCACGCTGTGTAAATGCGTGATACCATGTTTCCTGTTATGTTTTATAGCCATTAAAGCCATTCTGTATCTGGTTACATCCGGCTCTCAGCCATGTAACACAACAGACACAGTCTGCATTAGAGCAGTGGCTAATAACCAAGAATCATGTCAAGGGCTTATGGCAACAAAGACCATGACCATAAACTGAACTGTTTTACTTCTCATACTGTAACTTTTACCTTGGAGGAGGCCCTACACAATTGGGAATAATAAGCAGGTCTTAAGTACAGTGAGCTCCCACCGTGAGATCTTAGTTGCCTGGTTCAGTGCCCTACAGTGTTCTTTTTAAAAAGCTATTTGAAGTTGGTTTAACCTGGTTTTTCAGAGGCAGGCTTAATCTCGAATATATTCCAGAATAGTGGATTTCCATTTACCAAGCCGTGACTGAGGAGAAACAAAAGTGAGGGGAGCTAAATTTAAAAAAAGCTGCATGACCTATAATATTATTTTTGTCCCCCCACTCCAAAAAAAAGGACTCGGTCTCTTCCTCATCTGCATCCTCTCTGCTAGCATTTTGGGATGAAGTAAGTTGGCTGTTCAGAGCCCCACCACCCTCCGTCCCTTTTAACCCCTGTGGGACAGGAGCCATCAGCAGACAAAAAGCATGCAGTGTCTCAACATTCTTCTTAAAGCCAGCACTTGTTGGCAGATGGCAGATTTTAGCTTGTGCGAGTATTGGAGTCTTTGAAGCTCTTCTCATTTTGTTTTATGTTCTATGGCTAAATTTGAAACATCGTACAGCATTTGTTCTAGGTGTTTAATGTTTGCAGCCTAGTGCATGTAAAACACACTAAAATATCTTTTTGTCTGCTGTGTTCTCCTATAATTTGCCCAGTCCCAAATCCTAAGTCTAGGTGCTAAAAGTTAGCAAGCCATAGTGTGTGCTTTCAGGATTAGCATCCTCGAGTTAGCATTAACGACCTCCTTACGCCTTCTAACCTCTCAAAAGGCTAATGTGAATCATGTCATGCCTCATTTGTCTTGACTGCATATCCATGCTGCGAGTTTTATTAGCTCGTAAAGATAAGTAGGTATAACCTCCTTAACATGAAATGAATTATTAACTGAGAAAACCATGCCAAAGGAAATCAAAGATAATTACATTGTGTGGGGAGGCATCCTGAGAATATTGATCATCAGGGGTACTAAGTCAATGAAAATGTCCTCATCAAAATCTTGACAATCATATTTTCTTGTAATAGTATGTGGAATAAAATCAATTTCATTTCTAAATCATCTTTCTCGTTTTCAGGTTTTTCTGTAAACAAAACACTTGTATGAGATTATAATTGCCATATTCTTAACCTGCACCCAACATGCATACTGTTCTGGTATTTCTGGTATTTCTGTTAATCACAGAATTTACTTCATAGAAGTGCCAGAAAGTTCTAAATGAAACTTTTAAATGACTTCAAATTTTCGTTTGTCTGATATCTCTCATGTAGTCATAGGCTTTTTGAGTATCTTAGGCCAACTAAACTAAAGTTGTATGGACTTGGAAACACTCCATTTAAGAGATTTTAAGAAGATTTAGAATATTATTGTTAGTGTGGGAGTGGGTTTATGTAAACAAATGTGTTTTTCACCCCACCTGCTGGAAGGAAATAATATTTGGCAAGGAAGTTTCCTAAGCACAGACTAAGCCCGGACTAATGCGCTGAACAATGCTTGTGCAATTTAAAATTCTTCTTGGAGTAAAACTAGGATGTGTCTGGTAAACTAGCTTCTTTAAATATAAAAGGGATGTGTTCACTTTGTCTTCCAAAGAAGCATAACAGATCATCTCTTTTTAAATGGTCTATACTGGCTCCATCTCCACATACATAGTGACCTACCTCTCACCTAAATCCTCCTCTTCCCTCTCCAGACTAGCTCAGTCAGTGAGGTGGAAGCCACGCCTCAGAAATCCGACGTTCCTTCTTCCTCCCCTTCGGTGGCTTCAGAGCAGGATGTGAGTGTTCACCTTGTACTTCCCCTGACATTCCACTGCAGTGCTCGCTTCCTGGCTCAGTAACCGCTGTCTGCTATAGCAAGCTTTCCAATGTCTTGACCATTCATCCATTCTGGGGCTTCTCTACAAAGGAGAAAACATTAGTTGTATTGGTTTCTCACACACCATAAATCAAGAAGCAATATTCAATATGATGTAAATATTTGTGTTAATCTTCAGAATGGGCACGAGTTACTGACTAAGTGAATGATTGTGATTTAACCACTTAGTCGCCTAATGCAGCACGTCTTGAATTTCAAATTGATTTTGTGTTTCCTGTGACCAAACACAAATGATTTCACCTGAGCCTCAGCTGAATCAATGGTGTGCTTGTGTTGCTAGTCTGCCATTCCTATTGCCAAAGCGTATAGTGTGTGTCGCTTATGTTCAGTAACATGTACAAACAGGAAAGGGTCAATTGACTGACAAAACAACAAATCACACTTGTGTCTTGTGTATGAGCAGGCAGTTGATAAAACAGAGTTATATATAATGGCTAGAGGTCACTTGGAAGTGTTGTCATTTGCAGACATTACTCTTGCATAATTTTTGAAGGCCTGTGATACAAACTTAATCAATGTTTGTTTTACAATCCAGTTGCAACTTGCTTGTGAAAGCTTTTTATACTTTGCAGAGTATGCAACGGCTTGCTAGTTGTGAATAGCTAGTATTTAGCTTGATAAACCAACTTTTTCTTATGTTTGTTATTTTTAACAGCTGCTTACTTCATTATATAGCACAGAAACGGCGATTCAAGTTCTGATTCTGTTTACTTCTTCCTATCAGTAAATGACAATATACAATTCGCTCATGTCCGGTTAACTGATTAATATTTTTTTGTACTAGACAACAGAATTTCTTTAAATGCCCATTCTTAGTTTTTCTCTGAATAATTTCCTCATTAAGTGTTAGGTGATGCCTTTCTTTTTGTACAGGAGACAGCAAAGCCCCCAGTTACCACTCCAGCTGCCCCATCTCCAGTCTGCCTTCCCTCTCTGCTCACAGCACCAAAGGTTCAGCAATATGCTTAAATTTATGTTAGAAATAAAAATATGAAAATTCATCAGAAAGTTAGTTTTTATTGTGTCTCTAAATTATATTTTTTGTCGACTCACATTTGTTAGACTTGTAATGCGTTCTTATCATCCAGTATGTGTCTCCACAGCCTAAAGCTCACCAGTTGAGCATCAAGACCTTCTCCAGTCCAACTCAGTGCACGCACTGCACCTCTTTGATGGTTGGCCTGATCAGACAGGGCTATGCCTGCGAGGGTTAGTGCACCATACTGCATCCATAAATACGTTTATTTTTAAAATAGAAGTTTACAGTCGTAATTACAATCAGTCTGTGTTTTGATATTTTTAACAGTCTAAAATATCTTCCTTTTTTCTTATTTTTTTCATTTCAGTGTGTTCCTTCATCTGCCATGTATCCTGTAAGGACAATGCTCCTCAAGTATGCCCTATTCCACCAGAGCAGGCCAAAAGGCCGCTGGGTATTGATGTGCAGAGAGGTATTGGCACAGCTTACAAAGGTTTTGTCAGGGTAGGTTGCGAAATGTCTAATCATGTCTGTAGTTCATTGCCTAATTATGTGCTGTTGAAATTCTCTGCCTTTGAGAGTGATACTGAATTTGTGCGCTGTTCCCTCAGATCCCAAAGCCCACTGGGGTGAAAAAGGGCTGGCAGAGAGCGTACGCTGTGGTGTGTGACTGTAAGCTTTTCCTGTATGAGGTTCCTGAAGGGAAGTCCACTCAGCCTGTTGTGTCGGCCAGCCAAGTCCTCGACCTCAGGTCTGTTTAACTTAAACTATCACTTGTTTTCATGTTAGTATATCAACTCACAAACTATTTCACCTTTCATCCATTCTGTAAAAGTTTCTTTAATGCCATTGTCATTTTTAACCCTTTTGATGTTTTCGCTCTTTGACACAGAGATGAGGAGTTCTCAGTAAGCTCTGTGTTGGCCTCTGATGTCATTCACGCCACACGCAAAGACGTCCCCTGCATATTCAGAGTAGGTCCCTTTTAATGTCTGGAAAGTTAGACCTATAGGTATTATATGTCTCCTTCCCTGTACTGGCCATCTGACCATTAATTCCTGATCTGCCTAGGTAACGTCGTCTACCCTGAGCTCTCCGGTGCGGGCTGTGTCTTTGCTAGTTCTGGCTGAGAGTGAGGCAGAGAAGAGGAAGTGGGTGGGCATCCTGGAGGGCCTGCAGAGCATCCTGGCCAAGAACCGCCTGAAGAACCGAGTAGTGCACGTCCTGCATGAGGCTTACGACAGCAGCCTGCCTGCCATCAAAACCACATTGTCCGCAGCCGTTGTTGGTCAGCAGGCTTTTATGTTATATTTGGCTTTGTAAAGTTTAGGGAGATGAGATTGAGCTTATGTTTGATTAGAAATAAGATCATGAAATCCTGTGACACCTGTAAAAACTTGTTTGCCCTAGATTTCACTCGTACAAGATTTCCACAGTGTATCACATGTACTTTCTTTGAATTTCCCATTGTTTCTCACACTCTCTAGATCGTGAACGTATTGCATTGGGCACAGAGGAGGGGTTGTTTGTGGTTGAGATCACCAGAGATAGTAAGAATCCAATACCTATGATCCAATTTAACTATAAACAGATAAAATATGGTCTGTGTAAGCACAAAAATTTCATAAAAATTGACACTGTGTTTGATTGTTCTCTCAAGTCATTGTTCGTGCTGCTGACTGCAAGAAAGTTCACCAGATCGATCTGGTCCCCAAAGAGAAGATGGTGGTCCTGCTTTGTGGCCGCAACCGCCATGTGCACCTTCACGCCTGGGGGGCACTGGAAGGTGCTGAAGCTACATTTGACGTGAAACTGGCAGACACTAAAGGCTGCCAGGCTCTGACTACAGGTGTACTGCGACCTGGGGGCCCTGCCTGCCTACTAGCAGCCGTGAAGCGTCAAGTCCTGTGCTACGAAATCACTCGTGCAAAGCCTCATTTCCGCAAGATGTGGGAGGTGCAAGCACCTGGTGTGGTTCAGTGGCTGGGCATGGTGCGTGAACGCTTGTGTGTGGGCTACCCCTCGGGCTTTGCCTTGCTTGCCCTGCAGGGTGAGTCTTCACCTGTGAGCCTGGTGAGCCCTGGAGACCCATCGCTGGCTTTCCTTGCTCAGCAGCCCCTGGATGCTCTGCACGCCATGGAGGTTGGATCCAATGAGCTGCTTCTTTGCTTCAGTCAGCTAGGAATCTATGTAGATGCACAGGGACGGCGCTCCCGCACACAGGAGCTTATGTGGCCTGCCACGCCTCTTGCCTGTAGTACGTACCTGTGTTCATGTGTGTTTCACCTAACATACATACTCTGTTCTAAAGTTTAAAGTTATGATTTGATTAACAATTTTCAACAAATGGCATCAATAAGCCAATACATGTTTGTTTCAGTGACAGTTTTTTATCAACATTGTGTTTGTCCTGTTTTCAGGCTCAAACTCCACTTACCTAACCGTGTACAGCGACTATGGAGTCGATGTGTTTGATGTCCATACCACGGAATGGGTGCAAACCATTTCACTAAGAAAGGTAATCATTGAGACAGTATCAGTTGTCTTGGGGGAATAAGTTATTCAGTTAAACATAGCAATGTTGCTTTGTGTCTGATTTTATTTATGTGTATCATCAGATCAGACCTTTGAATGTGGAGGGCAGTTTGAATCTTCTGGGTTCAGAGCAGCCTCGCCTCATCTACTTCAGCAACAACTCTCCAGGTACATCCTTTTACCTCTGCCTATTCCAGCACTGTCGT
Source organism: Alestopetersius hilgendorfi (assembly GCA_037577075.1). Taxonomy (NCBI): domain Eukaryota; kingdom Metazoa; phylum Chordata; class Actinopteri; order Characiformes; family Alestidae; genus Alestopetersius; species Alestopetersius hilgendorfi. Next base: position 8,451,751 of record JBBIGB010000156.1, read on the forward strand.
TTAAACCCAGGACTATGCAGTTAGTTGCTTATTCTTTATAAACTGATGTAAGCACCTTTACACTAGTGTTTCAGGGTCTCAGTATTTCCCTGATGTTGTGCCTCCTCCGTGGAGTGGCCATATACATTAAACTACAATATCATTAGATAAAAATGTGTTAACTGAAATTACCTTTAGTCTGCAGTATTGTCCTAAATTAATAAACATAATTCATTATTTCAATTAGCATCCTTGTTGAATGTGCCGTGTTTGATGTATGGAACCTAGTGAATGTAAAATAGATATTTTTGGTCGGGTATGGTGTTCATCTTTTATAATTTGCCAATTGAACATTTTAAAATGTTAATCATAGTTGCTGTACATTATGATCGCTCACAGTGCATCTTCACTATGATCTTCACAGTGCTTGGTGTAGCTACAGGCATAAGCTATCACTACTAAGTGATATAAACTTAAGAGACATTGATAGGCCCTCATGGCCAGACTGTGTGGCTCCTTTAGGTTTAAATGCAACTCATTGAAATCCTGCTGTCTGGCTAAAGATTCAGAAATCTGTGGCATGTCAGGCCTCACTCTGTGCCACTCTCGGTTTCCAATTCATTTCCTCTCAGTCCTGGAAGATTGCCCTCCCGATAATGGTACTTTTGTTTGGTAAACTGAAATGACCTCATTCATCACACCTCCTCCAGGCCGCCTGCCAGCAGGGCCCATGACTGCTTCACACACTGCCACTCTGAACTGGCTTGATGTATAGGGAATAAACAAAAGCAAGGGTTATATAACCTTTAAGTAATTTTATATGGTTTCAGATATTTTTGATAAAATAAAATAAGTTTTCACTTTTTTGTTCCACAGGTTTAAAGGTTTGACCTTAAAAAGTTCATCAATAAAGGGTTAAACCAGGACTTGTTGGAGGGATGGTGGTGGTAATAGTGATATCATTAATGTAGGAACTGCCTGGACATGGCTTTTGTGATTAACCTCACTCTGTCCAAAACAGAAATGAGTCTAAAGGCCTGGCTTACACAGGGTGGTGGTGTCACTGCAGACCCACCATCAGGAGGGTGTTGTGGGTAAGGGTCAGATGTGTACCACCTGATCAACCCCTCCTGTCTAAGGCTACATTCAACCATGGCAAATGAAGAGAAGAAGCATTTTAGGATTTTTGCACCTACGTATAGTGAAAAAATTTGTTGTGTTTTTGTTTTTTAAAAAAAAAAGAAAAAGATGCCTGTTTTATAGTGTAAACCCTAAATATGCCCCCGGAACACTTACATTTCATTTTAAACTGCCGGCTGCAATGCCTGTTGAAAATTTTTGTAGTGTGCCAGTGATTGCCAGTGATTGCCGTGAACTGGCAGATGCAAAACTAGCATTTAAGTATTGATACCAGTGCTAATTGACATCAATCAAACTCGCTTGAATGAACAAATGAGTAGAGAAACAGACAGAGTAGCTTTAGTTTGGTAGTCACTTTTTTGCTCACTATATTTTTCTGACTAAAACAAAATGAAACTGTGGAATGCGTAGGTTTGTTAAAACTGTGTGGGTGAGACCTTGTGATTTAAGATGTTGATGACTGTACAGGCCTTACCCAAGACACAAATAGGGAAATATGTCGTAATGTGTTGGTCATTGGAATTTTATTTGCAGTGTTAACTAAAGTGAGACCCACCTTTGTTAGAGAGTGTTGCAAATGGAGAGGTGAATGGGCAAAAAAATGTAAAAATAATAAAGCTTCATGTATTTGTCGTCAGTCTCAAATGACTAAGGGTTGACTCTCCTTATTGTTCCCTCTCTCCTTTTCTACCATTTCATTGTTTCTACAGAAGGGTGTGACTTGAGCATCCCAGAGACTTCAGACAACAGTAAAAAACTGATGGTGAGAACGCGCAGCAAGAGGAAGTTCCTCTTCAAGGTCCCTGAAGAGGAGCGAATACAGCAGAGAAGGTAAAAAGTCTTCGTAATCACATGGTTCACATGAACATCCCCTCATCATCCTATCCATTAGAGCCAGCTGATCATTGTTTAATGCCTGTTTATTCCACAGAGAAATGCTAAGGGACCCAGAAATGAGGTCCAAGCTGATCTCCAACCCCACCAACTTCAACCACGTGGCTCATATGGGTCCAGGAGATGGAATGCAAGTCCTCATGGACCTGCCTCTGGTAATGGCTTTACTCTCCAAACTTGGACACTAGAGGGGTTACAGATCAAAAGACTGTTTGATGATTGTAGAATAGATGTGGGGTAATCTGGTAGTACATCAGAATTCAAGCACATAATTATTGAATACAGGTCCAGTGCTGAAACCTATGTGAGAGAACTCTTCAAATCTTTGACACAATAACTCTGAGAAGATCTGTTAATGTGACCTGAGCTATTGTTCATAGCTCAATGTCCGTTCATCATGAAATGGTGAAAAGGGCAGATTGCCTTTTTATTGCAAGAAAACATAAATGGAAAAAGCTGTAGTTATGAGGGGTTTATTTCATGGTAAATAAGAAAGGTACCACAGGTAAGCTCTGAAGCCTTGTTTAAGAACGGGAACTGATTCAAGGCTTTTAGAGTCACTCTTAACTTTTCTCTTTTGCGGCATTATTCAACTCCACTACACTGTATCTTCACCCTTTCGTTTCTCACCTTGTGTTCTTTTTCTTATTCAGTATTAGCTTCCACTTATTCACCCTCCCACCCTTTTCCTCCTCCTTTCTATTCGACTCCTCTCCTCCTCTCTTCCCCCTCTGTGGTTGTGGATTTGCTCTGGTTTTTGGTTGCCGCGGCAGCAGCCGAGCGAGACCCCCTCCCCCTCATCCTCTCGTCACCACGCCCTGATATCTCCTCCAACCAACTTTGAGCACGTGTATCACATGAGTCCTGTCTCTGCCGGGCTCTATCTGCAGAAAGAGCCTTCCTCGCAGCAGAGTCTGCCACAACTCTCCTCTTCTTCCTCCTCACCTTCCACCTCCTCCCTCGGAAGGGTAGGCGAGCACCCCCTTTCCCTCTCTCCATCCGTGCTTGCCTTTTCTTCTCTTCCTTTACTATCCTGCTTTTTCGCTGTCTTGACTTATCCTTGCCCCCACCCCCTGTTTTATGCTTGAATGCTGTGGCTTGTCTGCTAAGAAGACGGTATTTTTTCTATTCATGAACATGTCATGCTATAAAAGAATTCTCAGACACCAGGTCAGGCTAGAGCTTGGAGGAGACTTTTGAATATATATATGACTATTTAGGTGCATATACATTGTGTAGTGAAGATGCACGTTTGTGTGTGTGTCTATATATAATAGGCAATGATTAAGTATTTTAATTGCGATTAAAAACATGGTTTTCTGCGATTAATCACGATTAATCACATTGTTATGCAAAGTTCAATCATTAATTCAGTAGTAGTGTATTGTGCACATTTATTTTTAAAGTACTGCTATATAAACAAAAGTGCAATACATTTGTTTTGCAAGCACATTAAACTAATAAGGTGCTTTTTCACAGCAGTGTTCTCTTTAACACAGTTACAGATATTTCTTGTAAATCTGAACTTAAACATTAACATAATCAAATCAAATATAAAACTGAAGCTGTTTGCCAGAGCATTCATGTTTTATC
>JBBIGB010000156.1:8491836-8502777 GCA_037577075.1 Alestopetersius hilgendorfi
GTATGGTTGTGTGTGTAACGTGTGTGTGTGTGTGTGCGTGTGCGTGTGCGTGTGTGTGTGTGTGTGTTTGTGTGTGTGTGTGTGTGTTTGTGTGTGTGTGTTTGTGTGTGTTTGTGTGTGTGTGTGTGTGTGTGTGTGTGTGTTTTTGTGTGTGTGTGTGCGAGACGGAATGAGTGTAAAAGGAAAGAAAAGAGAGAGAGAAAAACTGATCGTGTTCCTGGTTAAATGATTACTCCTTTATTTTTGTGTGGTGTGTATTTTGTTGTGTGTGTTTGCAGTTTGGGTTCACCATCAGTACAACTGATAAGGCTGTCTACAGGACCATGACTGCGTACAGGATACAGGGCCTTTGGCTGGTTTGCTCTGGATTTTTCTTCTGTTGATATCACCAGTGAAAATGAGCCCAAGTCAAAAAGTTTTAAAACAAACCTTTGCCTTGTTGTAATAAACTGATGAAGGAAGGACTGTGTTAATAAGAATACTGCCATCCAAAATACCAGAAAAAAATATTTTCCCCTTAAAGCCTTCAAATTCAAAAGGTTGCTTGATATATACACGATGTATATACTTGAAGAGCTGTAGCACCCCATTGTAGAACCCCATTGTCTTGCCTATCCATGTAAAAAGTGTTTCCTCTTTCTGCAGGGTGGGGGTCTTTAGTCCAGTGGCTCCTGTTTTATTCGGATGACAGAGGTTGTGACCCCTCGCTGGCTTCGCTTGACCTCCCTCCGTAGAACGTATTCGCTGAACTGAGAAGAGTCTACACCGCCTCCGCATGAGCCAGCGATCTCGAAACCCCTCTGCTGCAGCCGCTCTAGAACCTGACATACACACACACACACACACACACACACACACACACACAGATATACTCTTGTTTTCGCATGAATCTGCATTGAAATGTATATCAGCAGTGATATCATAGAATTAATAGAACCGAGTTACTGAATTAAAGGCACACTGTTGTACACACATGGATAGTGGAGTAATAAGTCATCTGAGCAGACTGTACTGACCTAGTAAATTTGAAATCCCCACATCCACAAACACATACGCATTCATTTCTCAGTCCTCCAGATATTCGCTCCACAGGGCTGTGAGATCTTATTCCATTAGAGTGCCTTTAGGCTGTCTCTGTTCCTCTCTTTTGCTCTCTCCCTCTCTCTCTCTCTCTCTCTCTCTCTCTCTTTTCTGTTCTGCCAGCTCACTCCCCTTACACCCCTTTCTTCTCTGCTCTAAGCCTTATTCTTTTTTCCTCCTCATCTTTTCTCTCTCTCTCTGTCAATTTTTGACTGTTTGTCTTATAACCTCTTGTCTCTTTGCACTTCTCGCTTCTTCTTTCTGTCCTCCGCTCTTCCTCCATATTCCATTAGTGCGACCACAGGTGCCAGGGGCCAGAAGATTTAATAACTGAATGGGATTAGACACCCTCCGCAAACACACATGCACAGTAACTGCTCTTTATCTAGCAAATCAAATGAAACTGTTCAATCAACACTAAAACTTTTGGTTAATCAAGGACAACACATTTATTTCAAAACAAGCAATAAATGAAACACAAATAAATAAATAAATAAGATAAGTTAATAACTAATACTGATGAAAGTTATGCTGTAATTTTAACAGAGTACAGTTTGGGATCACCGATCTAGTCCCATATTTACCAGGCATTTTGGAGTAATGACACTGATCTGAAATCAAATATCAGTTCAGTTCATATAATTCTGTTCAGTGTAAAAAACACATGCTGGCCGAGGTTAATTTGATAAGTTTAGTAAAAAAAAGGCCCTGTTTTCTGGCATAAGGTCCTAGCTTGTCAAAGGCAGTGATTTAAATTTAAAGAGCAGTATTTAAAAGCAATGAAAACTAACTGACAACTAAACTTAAAGCACAGTTGTTGCTCAATTCATCCGGAAGTAAAACTCTTTTATGCCTCCCAAAAATAATAAATAATAAACTGATTAAAAAGAAACCAAATAGCCTCAAATTCTCAAACTACACTTGTATTTTCTGTGCACTTTAATCACTCTACCCTTCGCTGAGAGCATTATTGGGGACTCACTATTGGTAAGTGCATTTACTAAATGCTGACATTGATACTGTTAAAGGTAAACAGTTAAGCCCGTACTCAAGTATTTTGATTGATATGTTTATTTCCACTCATGTATATTCATAAATAAAATAAAATAAACTTTTTTTTAATCAATGCTACTCACTTCAAGCTGATATTATGGTGACTATCTGTATTGTTTTGCACTTTGCCACAAACACAATGTTTTGTCATTTAACTTCAGGCCAATATTGCATCCAATATGGATAAATAGAGCACAACAAAGTTAATTTCTTTGCAGATAGATGCTGGATAGATGAACTAAAGTAGTAAGTTCTACTGTAGTTTTATAAGTTATTCATTAATCAATAAATACATTTTTGTGGTGTTATTGACCTGCATTTTTGGATGTCGGCTAATGGTGTTTTATGGAAAAAGTACCTTCTACTTAAATCATTAATACATTATTATTTTTAATTATTTTGGCAAGAAATTCCACTAATGAACTCTTGATGAAGAACACCTGTTAATTAACTAGCATTCCAGGTCTATACCTATGAATCTGACTGAAAAAAGCCAAGCGTGTGCAAAACTGTCTTCAGAGCAATAAGTGATGTTTTCAATATTAATCTACAATGTAGCCAATAATAAAAACAATGTGAAGGCATGTCGAAACTTTTCACTGGTGGTGTATATATATATGAGTGTGTGTATCTGTCACGTGACTTACCTGCACAGAGTTGAGATGACAGTACCCATTCAGAGGAAAGCGGATGACGTGAGTGGAATCATGGTTCCAACCTGCATTCACTGAATTGCACATGACATCTCCGATCTCAGGGAAGATGTCCTCGATGAGAGCCTTATCTCCACTCAGTGTGATCCTTTCACCCAACTCGGGGGCCACTCTAACCACCACGCACTCGCACAGCCGGGACACACACCCCGAGTCTCGCTCTGAACGCCAGCGCTCCAGCTCAGTCTGCAGCGGCTGCAGCTGGAAATACCGTGCCTCCTCATACAGCAGACAGTAGTCCTACACACACACACACACACACAGAAAAAGAAGTAAGACTGATATCTGTGTGATGGTATTTCTGTGAGGGTGTTAATTAGATTATAATCAATTTATTATTTGTTTGGCCAAAACTCAAATGTACCCAGTTTTCCATTTAACCCAAGTGTGATAAATTTGCTAGCTAAGGTTTGCTTCTTTAGTTTTTCACAAGAGCTATGAGGCTAATGTTGCTAACAGATAAAGCATGTGAAATAGTTATTTATTGCTAAATACTGCAGCCTTGATGTTGTATGCACTTTCCAGTTTAGATGAAATATCAGGCTAATTGCATAAATTATATTTTCTTCCAAACTATCACTTTAAATTGGAATATGAAATTGATAAAAGAGTAGGTGACCATAACTATGTGCAGTAAATTAAGCTGGTTCTCTCAGAATAGGAAGATGACTGAACATGGTCTGGGTAAGGGATCAGACTCACCTTAAAGTCGTCTGGGATGAGCAGCTTGGAAGTCCTGAGGAAGTTGAGGATGTAGCGGAACATATGACCATCACGATCAATGAAATAGTGCTGCTTCAGACTGTCCAGCACTATGGGCTCTGTGCCATCAAATAAACGACCAATCCTAAATGGGACAGATTAAATAGTTTTGTTCCTCATTTCCTCATTGAGTTTTTAATTACACCGTGGCCTTCAGTTTGCTCAGTAGGTGTTTTGATGCAATGACAGTAGTTATAAAATAAACTGAATTACATCGACATGGTAATTCAGCATCCTGAGACGTGCTGTACTTTGTGTATTTGTTGAGTATGTGCATAACAATCAGACTTTTTCAAAGATGAACAGACACTGGAACATGTGCTGCACATGCATCTCAACTGCATGCCAGTTTGATTGTGATTCTAGTTCACCACAGACTCTATGGACACACACACACACCAGCATCATTATCAGAGATCAGCATCAGAGTGGGCATGACTGGAGGCAATTTTGGGTCTGCTGATGCAGATGTCAGAGTCATGTGCAATGATGCCGTCAAAATGAAGACGTGGCCATGGCCAAGGGTGAAATATACCAGAGCTGCATGTGTCACCTATAGACCATTCTCATCAGGGGAGGTAAAGACAGGACAGGACCCAGACAAAGCAAGACACTACGGGTAAATCCACTCTCTGAGGGTTGGTTCTCTGAGCCAGAGATGATTAGGCAAAATTGCAGATTTCTGCCAGATGCAATTGTATTACTGCATGAGACAGTCTGAGACTGAGATTAAATAAGACTTGATGATATAAAACTGAATGAGTATCTGTGACTATGTGATATACCAGACTGCAGGAGTTAATATGAGACTGTGTGATGTGAGCTATGAGACTGTTTAAGATTATATGAGAGTGTATGACATTATATGAGACAGAGATACGAGACTGTGCGAAATATAACCCTGTGTGATATGAGAATGCATGACATGAGACTGTGTGACATTAAATGAGACTGACAGACAATATGGGACTGTGCGATATCTGACAATGTGGGGTATATGAGATTATAGGAAACTGCAGGAGATTATATGAGAATGTAAGACATTATATGAGACTGTGGGAGATTAGAGCATGAGGCTGTGTGAGACTGTATGAGGGGGAGACAGAGTAAATGGCAGTAAGACACTGTGCTGGCCTGAGACTTGGTGCTGCGGGCTCTTCTGTGCCTCTCCTCTGATGTTTGACTCAGTCAGCAGCCACAAGACATTAATGCTCCCTGGCACTGCAGAAATGTACCGGTCAGCGAACTAATGAGCATAGACAAGACAGACAGACAGACAGACATACACTCGCACGGTAGGGGCGAGCATACTCACACATATAAGCAATGTAAAGGACAAACGACTCATACATGAAGCAAAACCCAGACAGCATGACACTGGTCCTAGAGAACCAGGGCTAATAAGCAATTATGAATGACGCGGGTGGCGCGATGAAGAAAGGGTGGAAGAACAAAGAAAAGTGACAAAACATTTGGGGTTTGGGCAGACATCCTGTCTCACAGCCTAGAGCTTGCTAGCTGGTCTCCTGGTACTCTTTCATAACTGAGTGTGTGTATGTGCGAGATTTACCTGGATTCAGGGTATTTGGTAAGTGTGGCCAGGCTGCTGGTGTACATATGTCCACCAACGTCGATGTGCACTGGTGCATTGGCCTTGGTGAGATGAGCCGGCGTGGGGATGCCGGCTGTGCCCAGCGGGGAGGCTGGTGAGCGAGCCAAAAGCGGCCGGGTCGACATTGTCACGCTGCTGCAGCGGTGCTCCTGTCACACACACACATACACATAGACACATGGGGAATCAGTGAAAAAATACCATTTGTGTGCCTATAGGAGATCATCTGTGTAACAAACAAAATGTTGATGAAATTCCCCATCTTTCTTTCTGGTTCTGCCCAAAAATGAAATAAAAATAAACAAACGAGTGCAGATTTATACTCTTTGTCTTACTGAGTTGAAATAAATGAACAGCGTCCAACAGAAGATGGGCTAATACTTGAGCGGAGACGACACACACCTTCCTGGACACAGTGCTAGCTTGAGCTTGAATGCGTGGGCATGTGTGTGTGGCAAATAGAGAGTGCGAGAGAAAGAAGGCAGACAGGCAGAGAGAGCGAAACAGTTGGACAGACACCCCGGAGGCAGGGAACGTGTCCCTGTGGGACTGCAGTGAATGTCCAGTCCCCTTAATGGCTCATGTGACCATGTGACGAGAGGACGGTGCTGAATTTAGGCCATGGCGAAAAAGCGTTTGTAAAACGTACACACACAAGCTGTCGGCTGCCAGAAGCCGAACAATAGCAAAACGGTCCACTCATGCAGCCTTCTAGTTGTAACACTCTCAAGCATAGCAATGACCACACCAGCGGTCAACAGATTTGCTGTCAGTGATTCTGCCGTCAGCAGGTAATTACAGTCATTACTGTGGTTGTGCTATAATTGTGCTCATTAGCATATGTGAGGCTGCTCTGGCGCTCTTGGAGATCATATCATCTGCCTGTGCTGTGAAAAAGCTGCTCGCTGAATCTCAGCGGTCAGCATTTAGCGAAGCGCAATGCAACAGCCACCGGCAAACTCTCGCTCTTTTAAAGCTGAAAAAAGCAAACAGAAAAACAAAGCGTAAGTGTTGTTAGCGCAAGCCCTTCTCTGTGCCCATTTAGCCGAGAGCGCAGTAATCTTATCTTAGGCGGACTGTCTTGGAGGATGAGCCGTGCGGAGAAGATGAATTCTACAGGCTGGCTTATATACTGACCTGAAAAAAGACGAGCATTAACCCTGTGTAATCGCGCACATTGTGTGCTGAAGCCAGGCTGCAACAGCACAGCACTGATAAGTGAACAGCACAACTGGGAGTCCACAGGGTGCTATCCATTTGGGTGCTTTGAGGAAAGCTTTTAGATCCACACACAAAGTCTTCTTAACCATGTCATTAACAGTGTAGCTCTCAGCACAGCCTCAGCATGCTTGGTTGTGCCACATGACCGTGCATACATTGGTCTTGGAGCCCTGGTGTTTTGCATGCTCTAACACACTCAGTTCAGCTCAGGGAGGCCTTAAGTGGCTTTATTCATGCTCTGTCGAGAACTGCATCCTTTTAAGACGAGATGTTGGAGAAGCTTTACAAAACAATGGCAGACTAAGGAGAAATTGGTGCACACTTTAAGTTCAAAACGCTGGACTGTGTTTCTCCAGCTCAGAGCGAACAAAACCTGGCGATTATTAGGGTTGAATGGGCTTTTTGCCCACATTCTACCCACAGCTTATCTATCCTTGCAAAAAGAAAACCTTTGTGGGTGGGAGCATGAATAAGTCAGCTAGCTGATCAGCTGCAGCAAGGCTGTTGGAGCATGGAAACACTAGAGGGTGAAACACAGAGGGCAGGGGGAGTTTAGGATCATGATGGAAACCCCACTGAACATGAATGGATGTCATACAACAAGGGGATAGAGGAATGATGACTCTGTTTTGATGAGGACTATACTCTAATGGAACTGTGTGCACATGCACAGCTGAGATTTAAGAATGGAACGATGCATGCTTTACTAGGTGTAGCCTCAGGAGGCTCACCATTTTAATGGACAGGATTTAGATCTATCAGAAAGGCATGAGCTTGAACATTACAGAATAGAACTGAACAGACTGTGGTGCACAGACTGGACTGAGTCTGTAATCAGTGAGAGTGTGACTGAGAGAAGTGTGTGTGTGTGTGTGTGTGTGTGTGTGTGTGTGTGTGTGTGTGTGTGTGTGTGTGTGTGTGTGTGTGTAGGGACTCTGTTCCCTTCCTGAATCTGTTATATTACTGCACTGCAGTGTTGCTGTAGCCAAAATAGGTGCTGGGACACTTGAGACTACAACTGCTCATTCATGGTCCCTTTCTTATGGAACGTCCTGAACAGGTTGTTCTTAGTGGAGTTCCAGGGGAACACAAGCAAACCTGAGACTGCTAGAGGCTATACCTTCCATCCTACTCTCATAAAATTAGATGTGTTCAGTTAAATAACTTCATTGACTTATACACATTTATACTGAATTACATAATACATAGTCTGGATATACAGCCTTTGTGACCTTAACAATTCATCTTTTAAACTGATGTAATTAATGGAAACATGCTTTTGTTTCATCTTAAGTCATTTTACATTCATGTAAACCAGTTACTTAAAGACAACACATATATTTAAAGTTAATAAAGTTTTAGTTTGAGGTTAAACAGCTCCTTTAGTTGCTTTGGCTATAGAAACAGCTGTGACCTGCAGGCCCAGGTAAGCTCTGACCTGTCCAGCTCAGAGTTTAATCTGAAGTAGCCACACAGTACAATCCCTTCTGAATAATCCCCAACTGAATGAAGGATCGAAAATATTTGCCTGACACGTGCAGACAAATATTTTTTTAATGACGCACAGAGATGAGTCAAACATGACACGGCAGCAGAAATGTTTGCTTTATTGAGTTGTTGAGTGTGAGAAAGTGGATTTATGAGTCGACTGGTGCCACAAAGTTTGATGGAGAGGGAGGCCACGCTCTGAGACTGCAGATGGACGCGGGTACGAGCGCCCCTGGAGAGAGACGTGACGTCATATCTACAGCCCACCGGGTTAAATGAGGCTGCTGTTGTTGTTGTTGTTGTTGTTGCTGCTGCTCTTGTTGTTTTTACCTGCGCTGTTAGCACGTGCGTGGCCTCTCCATTGTGTTCGCGCGCGCTGACCGCGATGACGGCCGGGGGGTCGGCGCAGAGTCTTTTGGTGGGCGCGCCTGGCTCCGGGCCCGGTGCGGTTGCGCTGGGGACGGGTGCGCGCGGCTGTCGTTTCCCCGGTCTGCGCGTCTCGAGCTGCGTCTGCTGCGTCTGCGGCGGCTGCGGCTGCGTGGCCTTAGTGCCGAAGCCCGCAACGCTGTGGAGGGTTGCTATGGAGACTGCGCCGATGCAGTGGTTGGTGTAGGTCTTGGAGAGCTGCGCGGCGCGCGACAGCATCTGCATGCGCGTGCCCAGCAGGTTCTTGCCCACGGCCTTATTCTCGTACCACGTGGCGTCCGTCTCACCGCAGTGCTCGCGCGGCCGCTGGAAGAAGGCGCGGCACGCCGGGTTGCGCTTGGCGAGGTACTTGACGAAGCTCGCGTACGGACACAGCGCCGTGCCGGTTTCGTACATGCGCGGCGCGCTCTCCTCGTCGTCAGTGTCCGGGCGTCTCTTGCTCCACGTGGTGCCGGTGCCGCTGCCGCCACGCGACCGGTGGTAAGGGCCGCCGAGCGCCTTGAAGTACACGAAGCGCCGCCCGTCCTCATCCGCCGCCAGCCCGAACGAGTCCTCCTCGAGCTCGCGCTGATTCTCGCGGCCGCGCGTGCAGAAGTACATGCACGTCTCGAACCACACTTTGTTGAGCAGGCCGAACGGGGAGCTCGCGCTCAGCGCCGCGGACGTGTACAGGCGCCGCAGGTCGACGCGCGCGATCGCCTGCTTCTGCACCACGGGCCCCGCGCCCTGCTCCTCGAGGCGGCGCAGCGCGGCCGCGAGCGCCAGGTTGGCGGCGCGCAGCTCGGGGTCCTTGGTGAGGTCGAGCGCGCGGCTGAAGGGCGGCTCGTTCAGGTAGCGGTTGAGCGAGCTGCGGATGCTGATGAGGGAGGACTTGCTGTACAGCTGGCCGCTCTTGGAGCGCGCCTCGGCGTAGAAAGAGCGCAGCGCGCGGCACAGCGCGTGCTTGTCCATGCTCTCAAAGTCCGTGCTCTGCGCCCGCTCGCCCAGGTACTCGCGGAAGATGCGCACGGCGTAGCGCGTGGCCAGGCGCGTGTTCTCGCTCAGCCGGCAGCGTGCGGACGGCGAGCGGGAGCGCGACTCCCCCTCAGGATCCGAGTCCGGCTCAGGTTCGGGCTCGGGGTCCGGTTCGGGCTCCATCTCGGTCCGCGTGTCCCGCGGCGGCTCCGCGCGCTGCCCCCACGCGAGCTCCGCGGCTCCCTCCTCCTCCTCATCCTCTTCCTCCTCGCACTCTCCAGCCGCCGTGAAGCGCATGGTCCGGATCTCCACTTTCTCTCCCTCCTCCTCTTCCTCCTCTCCGTCTCCTCCGTCCCTCTCTCTCTCCCCGTTGCTCGAGCAGCGCTCCCCGCTGCCAGGCATTCTCGCCATATTGCAGTCTGAGCCTGTATGGGTCCCGGGGCACTGCGCATGCGCTATATTGGACCGCAGAGCTGAGAGCTTTTGTATGTGTGTGTGTGTGTGTGTGTGTGTGTGTGTGTGCGTGTGTTTTAGTGACCTTCAGCTACAAGCTCAGGCACGCGCTCTTAAAGGTGCAGGGAAAAGTGAGTGAGTATTCCCAAAATTCAAATCCACACCTCCCCCTTTCACACACACACACACACACACACACACACACACACACACACACACACACACCCATATAAGAGAGAGGATGAAAATCTCTGTCGATTCTGTATTGGACCGCTTAACATTTAGGTAACAAACGCACACACACACACACACACACACACACTCACGCATACATCTTAGCTCTCTATCTCGTCTAGACTGAGTTAGTCAGAAGTTTCCAGCGGCAGTGTTTAATGGTCATGCTCCACATTACTCTTCCAAGAGTGTAAGTTCGTTACGGGAGCTGTGATGAATGTTGGCTATAGCCCTCTATTGAACTAAACATCACGATTCATCACACTCATTGTGTCCAGCTGTGACCTGTTCAGGTGGGCAGCACTGTAAATAAAACTCTTTCTTGTCTGAAATCTCTTCTGCTGGTATTCATGCTGCCAAGCAGAGTTGTGTATTTGAACTGGACTGTCCTGCAGTGACCGAACAGACGTGTTTGGGATTTCCTTTTCTTAAGTCCAGGATTTCAGATATGAAGATCACTGTTGTCTAATCACAACGGATGAAGTGACCCATACCTCAAAAGCAATACTTACTCTTTCTCTCTTTCTCTCAGTCTGTCTCTAATGGCTGAATGTGTGAGGACAACAGAGAAGAATCAGGAGAATTAGGGATTTAACTGCATTCAGGCACAAAAGCATTACTGAGGTCAGGTACTGATGATGGATGATTCATTCTAAAGCAGTTATACTGATGGAGTTACATGATATAGCAAGCAGATGCTTGCCTTGATCTATAGAGCATACAATTCTTGTGACTATGCTTTTCACTTTTACATACAATTCTTGTGACTCAATTATTTTACATGTCTGCCTTGAAAAAGTCAGATAAAGTCAGATAAAGTGTCTTTAACCTAGAATGGCTTCTTTTAAGGCATCACACTAAGGGTGTACTCACACTAGGCAGTTTGAACCGTGCCCGAGTGCATTTGACCACCAAAGCGCGGTTCGTTTGACTAGTGTTAGTGCT
>JBBIGB010000156.1:8723042-8741795 GCA_037577075.1 Alestopetersius hilgendorfi
AGAGAGAGAGAGAGAGATAGAGAGAGAGAGAAAGAGAGAGAGAGAGAGAGAGAGAGAGAGAGAGAGAGAGATAATGTAAGCCATTTTCTGGGCGAGTCAATATGGGAACACTCGCTCTGCACTCAGCACACACTTCTTCTCTCATCCCTTGCTTATTATCTCATTTCTCTCAGTGTTTTCTTTTCTTCTTCCCACTCTCCATCGCCAAGCCTCCCTCGTTTCTCTATTGCTGCCATTGCTGTGTGTGCATTAACTGTGAACATGAGTGTGTGTGTATGAATAGCCATATGTTCAGGTTAATGGATGTACTGTATGTACTCCAATTACATGTGATTCATATAAATGAATTTCCACTTCAAGGGCACTTCTCCCAAACATACCATGTTTTCAAACTGTGTGTTACTTGGTACACATACCTAGTGTGTGTATGCAGAGTTCTTTATGCAAGGGCTTGTGTGAATAATTTTATAGTAATGGGGATGTAAATGTCATAAATTTGCACATGTCGACAAATTCATGTCTAATGACTACCCTTGGAATGACTCAGATAAGTGCAAAGGTTTTGGCACCCCTGCGCAAATAACATGTTTTTGCTGCTTTTCAGCATAAACGTAAATACATTATCCTCTTTAGAGTACACATTCTGCACACATACAAATGATTTGCTGCATTTAGAATATTGGGGGAAAAAAACTATAGTGTGCAAAGGCTTTGGCACAGGTAATATGTTATGTTTTATTTATTTTTTTTTACATTGTTTCAAGAATTTAGGCTTTCTGTTTTATTTTTTGGTTTTATTTTTTATTTATGGCTTAATACAATCTAATTGTTGACATTTCTTTTCCAGTTAATATGTTAAATAATGTTATATAAGCGGGTGTTCTCTGTAAAGGACATATTCTTTGTTCCACGGATATCAACCAAACGTAATTTGACCAGAGGTATGTAAATTTTACAAAAAAGTGTCTTACAATTTATTTTTTTGTGTGATCTATTTGCGCCTTGAATAAGCACCTTACAATTTAAATTTATTTGAATATATGTTTTTTTTTTATTTCCTAGCATGCCCACTGTAGAGGACAACAGGACGATTTCCGTGTGAAAATAGAACTGAATTTAGAAAATAAAAAACGTCATATCAACCCAAGAACATGTTCAATTTGAACAATACAATTCTGTATCACTCTTCTGTTGCTTGCAAGTACAACAAAACGTGGATTTTCTTTCAACTCTGAATTATAAGCCATAGAACATCCTCTGGGTATTTTAGGTGTGATCCTGGAAGCATGCTTTCTTTTTGGTTATGCAGAGGAACATCTTGCATTTGGTGCCCCTCATGTATGTCTTGCCATTGCATGCATAAATGTAAAATTGCATATTTTTTACACCAATACAAGGTGTAATTCTTCCTTAACAAGAGGGGGAAAAAACATTTATACCTGAGCGTGCCCTCCCCCTATCCACCCTGAAAACACATCAATTATCGAACACATGTCTCAGTAGAAATTCAAATGAGTGCACAGTGGATGAGGATGAGGACGCCTGCGAATATGCAAATGGCCCTGTGTTTAATTCATTAATATACGACTTGACATTAGAGAAAACCAATTCAAAAACCAATTAGTTAGAGCACAATGGCTTTTAACTGTGTGTCAAATGTGCTTTCTTGTTTTTTTTCTACTGCGCTGGTTGACATTTCAAATTCGAGCCGAAAGATAAGCGGTAAACGTACAGGAGGGCTTAAATAGCTTTAGGAGATCATAATAAATCATGAGCTGACGTTAAATGACATCCCACGAACAGGGGCTTTTGATGTAGTTCTTGTTATTACCAGTGTCAGGTCCAGGAAAACAGACTGAAGCTGGAGAAACGGTGTAGATAAAGCCGCAATATCCAATATCCGAATGTTATTGAATACCCTTATAGAGTTAAAGGATCCACCATTCAAAAGCAAGTTTACCTACATATATAGAAATGGAAGCGCCTTCAAGGTAACAGTAGTATGGACACCTCTCTATTCATGCTGATGTGTCTTTATGAAGCTCTCTGTAAAGAATGTTCTCCTACCAGTGACACCGACAAGGCTGTGTCAGTGTGCACCACGCACCCAAGGACACGCATTTCGAGCTGGAATCCACGCATCCGTTTCATATTTCATGACCAAATCTGAAAATTGAACCCAGTAATGGAATTTCATCGGTGCCCTTTGTCCTTGTGCTCCTCATTTCTCCCATTCAGATGTGATTAATGAGCACCTTCAAAAATGAAGAATGCCCCACTTACCTCCTAACAATAGGCATCCTGTAATAGGAAATTGCTCCCATTTTAAACAAACTCAGGTTCAATACTCCACATCAGATTCTGAAATGATGAAACTATGAATCCTGTGTGTATGTGTGAGTGTGTGTGAGTGTGTGTGTGTGTGTGTGTGTGTGTGTGTGTGTGTGTGTGTGTGACAGTGAGAGATGTGTGTCATAAACCAGAAGAAAGTATGATGTTTGTCTTACAACTGAATAATGAATACATATCTGTGTGTGGTGCAGCAGGTCGCAAAGGAAACAGATGTGTTTTATTGTAAGCACCCACTGTTTGAGGCATGTTTGATGTGTAGAAGATGTGTGATATGTATCATGCAGTGTATGGTATTATCATCGCTGTCATAACAAACTTTGCATCTCAGAAAGAGTAAGTTTAATGAAGATGTATTCTCAAGACCCTCTTCTTATAATTATGTTGCCGGAATTATGCTTTTAGTATTATTAGAATTACTCCACGATACAAATAGACGATCTTTATTAATATATCAGCCAGGATATCCCTACAGAAAATGACTGAAGCCATTTACACTGAATTTTCTTCCACACGAACGGTGACTATGTCTGACTGGTTAATCCTGATCATCACCACAGCCACTGATCCCAAGTCTGAACAAGCCAAGGAAGATGCAGGTCAATTAAACTAGTGATAAAACAGTTTGGGGGGAAAATGTTTCAAGTCTAGAAGCATATTCCATGGCTTTGGTTAGATAGAAAGCCACATAAATGTAGTTATTTATTAAATTAAAACAATTCAAAGAGAAAACAAATGCTACTAAATGCTCCTGAAAAGGTCCATCAGCTGTCCTGCTGCTCTTCTTGGCTTCAGATGAACTTACTTTAACTACTTAACACACAGTTCAGTTCATAGTGTACAACATAGTGTACAGTTGGGCAGCTAAAAAACCTTCGGGTCCTTCTACTGCAACAATCTTTTGGCAATATTTTCAAACACAATCCTTATTATTTAGCCCAACTAGCTGAATGACCAACTAAACAGCAAAATAATGGGCCATCTTTGAGCAAACAATTGTCAGTGGTTATACATAGTGTGTTCATTGTCAGCTTTAGTACACATGAATGTACAAAACAGGTTTTGTGGGTGACTTTGATGCATACATGACTTTTCCCAGCCATTGTCAAAATATAATTAACAATTTGAAATGAGATATTGTTTAAAGACAATAAGTCTGTAGAAATTCTATCTGGAATTTCTATTTGTCTAAGGTGAAATTAATCAAAAATGTGCAACAAACATGAACAGGAAAGTTACAATTTTTTGTCAAGTAATCTCTGTTAGTGGGCTTCAGGGCAAAAAATGTGTCCACCATAATATAATTTGAATTTCTCAGCATTTATCACTGTATAATGTATTTATATATTTTTTTCAAAGAACATACAGGCATCATACTGCTAGAATGTGAAAAATTACACCACTAAGTCGCACTACCAGAGTGGAGCAGGCACCGGATCTGCTGCTCATGAAGACTGACGCTTCTGTCCTACACCTCTTCAACAGACAAACTATGTTACCTCAGCTGAGCTGCAGTTTTAAACCAGACAGAAATGTAAACAGGAAGGTTTTCTCATGACAACAACAAGATGTTCGTCTTGTATAAGTGGCTCAGTATGAGGGAGGCTAAAGTCAGGCTTCTGAGTTTCCCTGAGCTTCACAGATTCTCATTAAAGCTAAGGAGAAATTTTCACAGCATGGCTAGAGCAATCAGCATGCACTCTCCCTCTCTTCCTCTGCATTTACCTGGACTAATGCCTCTAAATGAGCCCCTCTAACCGCCTCTTCTCACGACCCAACGCCAGGCTTGGTTCCTCTTTTTGGAAAGTAAAAAGGAAGGAGAAAAAAGAGAGAAAAGCCACAGAAAAGAAATTACATCGGCAAATCGCTGGAACATATTCTAATTGAATTTTTCATTGAAGTGAGGAACCAATTTATGCCTTAATTCCCACTATGCAGAGTCTAGAGTATGGATTAGAGCAAACACTGTTTTCATTATACCTACTACATTAGTAAAAATGCATGGCGCATGCACTCAAACAGACAATCTGACCTGAACTGCTAGATATAGATAACATGTTATGAGTTATTTACATTAAACAGTGCCTGAGGAATTGCATGCAAGATACGATTGTTTGGGAAAGGTCCGCTCATTAAATGAACCAAAGAAAACATTAGGAAACATTTATTCCTTCATGGAAGTTCACAAACAGAACTTAATTGGTTCTCTCCAGAACTGATACTTGAACAATTAAACTAATGCTCTAGTTCTTTTATTATAGGAACATGCTTTATTCCATTGCATGATTGTTCAGCCACTTACAGCAGAGGGGCCCCTAACCTTTAGGGAGCCATGAAACTGCATTATTTATATGGCAGTAAAGACCACCACTAATGACATGTGATACAAAATCACTTGAATGCACAGAAAAGCTCAGAGGACTTTCGGAGTTATTGGTTACATATGCTGTAGGTCATGATTACTCAATGACTCTAAAGCCACAACACAAATATTCCATATATACCATGAATCCATACTACAATTATCTGAACTGCTTATGCTTAACCACTGTTATGGGGGTCCTGTTGCCTATATCAGTGGTCCCGGGGCAAAAGGCAAGGGAAAGACAGTCCAGCACCCCGGACAGGTCTATATACATACCATATAAATTGTTAAAAAATTATACAGATATTAAAATCCCGCGAGATATGATAAAGACTCCAATTTTATTCTATGTTTAAGCAAAAAAGTCCATTCAAACTGACACTCTATTTGACCAAAATGAAGATATAGTATAATTAAATTTTGTTCATTATTTTTTTTAACAACATTTCTGATTCAGCGTGAAAGAGTCAAGTGTAAAGTTTCTGTACAAAATTCCAGTGCCATTTAATTGGTCTGGCACATTCTGGCACTTGTTTTAACGAAGCCTGCTCCCGATTGGCTGTCAGAGACTGCTGAACCCCGTTAAAGAAAAAGTTTGGGATTTTGGACTGTATTTTTTTTTTTTCACTTTAATGACATGATGTTGATCAGCCTAGAGGCCTATTCTGAAGGCAAAGAGAGAGGTTTTGGAAAACAACCTGTCTTCTCAGCAGCCCAGAATGGAGGAATATTGGGTATGGGTGCAAATGGGAAAAAGGCTTAAAACGTTACTCATAAAAAAATCTTAACTGGTTTAAGAATGGCATTACTACCCCCACTGCTACTACTACTACTAGTTCTACTACTACTATTACTACTACTACTACTGCTACTACTACTGCTACTACTAATACTACTACTACCACAACCATTACAAATCCTACTACTACTACCACGATTGCCACTACTAATATTATTACCACTACTACTACTACTCCTGCTACTACTACTACGACTATTACTGCATTTGTATTACTGTATTACTGGCCTTTTATGGATAAGGTTCCCATTGTGCTTTAAAGTTCTTCAGACTTTAAAAAGGCTCTTCAGAGAGACACGAACCACTCTTCAAAGAATCACTCAATGACAGGTTCCCACGGAACAACTATTCATGATTTTAGTGAGAAGGCTGTTGTCTTGCTAACTAACTGGCAAGAAATCCAGATTGTCCTTCCTTATTTTCCATCTGAATGCCTCTATTAGTTGAACACATGCAGAATTGTTGTTCCATGAATGCTCTAACATTTTCCGAACAAAAAGTGCAATATTTCCTGCTCACAAAAGTATGCGCAGCAAAATAAAACAAGAGAGTCTTTTGTGTAGAACTGCTATCGTGGCAGTTTGAAAAATGATTTTGTTTGGAAGCTTATTGCATATATACTTTCATTTTGGACCCATGGGGATGCCGGTTATTTTAGAAAATGACTAAATACATCACAGAGAAAAGGTGTCTTAAATGACTATATCAAATGCCTGCGATATCCGACAAAATGTAATAACAAAAGTAATACTGTGTAAAATGCATGTAATGGTCAAAACACGAAAAACAAAATAAGTAATATAAATTATATGAAAACAGGTTCTTCAAAACAGGTGTGGGCTGTGAGGAGAAAGCCTGCATGATTCTAGTGGCTTTACTGATCATACTGAGTTATTTATTCCCCCAGGGCATCTATTATTCACTGAACTGTTTGCTTGCAAGCTAATTAATGACCCACTCATGGTAGAAAGGCAATAGGATTTGTGTGTGTTGCAGAAAATGGTTATATTAAGGCACCTCTTTCATTCTGAGCAATGGTGACCAGAAAGATCATATTTGTTTTTTTTATTGAAGGTGGTCAGCTGTGCCTTCTTTTGACACTCCCTGTTTTCCTCAGTTGGGTTGAGCTTTTGTATCTGAATGGGTGGCACAGGTTCACATTATGTTATTGATTCACAAGTCATTCATTGATCAAGCCATCTTTGTTATGGAAGCTTGTGTCATTTATCAGCCTATCAACTACAACATATCCAAATAATTACATTGTTCTATAATTTACTGTTCAGCCTACATTTATTATTATTCAATTCAATTCAATTCAATTCAATTTTATTTATATAGCGCTTTTAACAATGGTCATTTTCACAATTTCTCTTAAACTAAACTTTGGAATGGGGTTTTGGAGGATGTTTGGAATGTAAGTGTCACTACTGATACGAGAATAATCCACCGACCAAAAATATCCAGCCAGTAGTGGCCTGTGGCCAGAAACTGTGAAGCAGATGCATTTCTATCAGTGATTTTATGCATACATAACTGACCAAAGGGGTTAGATGTGTCTGTTAGAGTGGGAAGTAAGTGGATGCAGGGTTTAAAAACTCCACTTTGATCCACTTTGAGCATACACACACACATCACTACCAAGTAAGTGTCATTGCTGGGCTTGAAATGATCCACTACCGAAATAAAACCCGCTCACTTGTGGTCCTTTGGGGGTCCTCAATGTTGATGAACAGAGAAAAGGTGGTGATTCCCACATTCCAGGAACATGTTGATCTATACCTGGGATGCTGTTACTGCTTTGTCACATGGAAACATTGCTTGAAAGATAAAATAGAAGCAGAAGGACATCTCTCTTGTACAGCCTTGATGATGGCTGCTTTTTTGTCTATAGCTCAGAAAACACTACAGCAGATCTTCTATAACACACAAGGCTATCTGTACTCTTGTGGCTTTTTGAAGCAAATGGCTAAGTTTAGGGGATTTGTGTTTTGAAGAAACTCATAATTAAACCCACAATTAAACCCATGATAGTCTTTTGGTCTGCATATTGACAGGAACACTGGGTCGTATACACTGATCCGCAATAACATTAATAATATTGGGTTGGTCGACTCCTGCCACCAAAACAGCTCTAACCTATGGAAGCATAGTCTCTTCAAAACCTCGGAAGGTCTGCTGTGGTATCTGGCACCAAGAGGTTAGCAGCAGATCCTTGAAGTCCTTTAAGTTTTGTAGACTAGTTTGTTATGCACTTCCTACAGATGCTTGATCGGACTGAGGCCATGTCCACTCATTCACTATGTAGGGCACTATGTAGTGAATCAGCCATTTTGTAATATCCGAAATTCCAACCGTCAGTTTCACCCACTAGTTAGTGCACTAGAAAATAACCGCGCGACACAGCAAAATCTGTGTTCAGATTTCAAAATCTTGCCCTACATAGTGAACGAGTGCACTTTTCGGACACACTTCCTGCGAAAGTCAAGAAAAGGAGCGAGCTGGAGGGAGAAGAGATGTGGGGGAGAGTGGGGCTTCAAACGGAGGCGATTCAGTCACATCTGCACTTTCTTTCTCTCTCTCTCTCTCTCTCTCTCTCTCTCTCTCTGCAGAGGACAGTAGTACCGAGGGCTGGACTGGGTAAAAAATGGACCCTAGCATTTTGAGCCGCAGTCTGGGAGTGGGTGTGGTATGCTATCTGGGCCGGCAGATGGGATTCAGCCCAAAACTGACAACGTCCCACCAAGCAAATGCTTCGTATTCCCGATGGCCAGTCCAGCTCTTGTAGTACCCCCTTGACAGATCTATCTGTCCCCGTGTCCAACAGACCCCGCCTCATGTGCGGGCTGTGTCTGAACTAGAGAGACAAGACATGTGCCAAGATCCAGCGCACTATTTAAGCAACAGTAAGTAAAAATGTAACACCCCGAGTGTCTGAAATTAACTAAACACCTCCTCCCATTGTTCACTAGTTAGCCGCCTATATAGCAAACACTATGTAGTGAACGAATGACCAAGTGCACATAAAATAACCCACTATTTATGTGTGCATGAATAGTCAAAACACATAAAAACCTCCATTTTCAGAAATACCTGTGTATGTGTGGACAACACCTTTAACTCTTTGTCATGTTCTTTAAACCATTCCTAAACAGTTTTAAAGAGTAGTGTTATATATTTCTAAAAGTGCCTTCTGTCAGCAGTTGCCATAAAAGGGTTTACTTGGTCCACAATAATGTTTAAGTAGATTATACATGAAAAAGTCACAAAAACATGAAATCCAGCACCCAAGGTTTCCCAAACAGAAAATCACATCGCCTGTGCTAGCTTGCCTTCTTTCTGTGGTCCAGCCTGGTCTCATGTCTTCCACAGGTAAGCAATGCACACAAACCATTTATGTGATGCCAAGGAAAAGGTGATTCATCAAAACAGGCAATCGTCTTTAATTGCTCTACGGTTCAGTTCGGGTGAACATGTGCCAATTTTAGGCAGTTTTGGTGGTGGATAGGGTCAGTGATTTGGGCTACAGTAGCTTTTTTGTGGAATAAGAACAGATAAGCTAGCTTTCACCCCCACACACATCAATGAGCCTTGGGTGCCCATGTCCCTATCCCTGGTTCACCCTGGTTTAACAGGTATTAAACTGCATACATGAAAGACACCACCCAGTAGTCTAGCTATCACAGTTTGGCCCTTGTCAAAGTCCATTAGATCTTTACACTTACCCATTTTTCCTGCTTCCAACACATTCATTTCAAGAGAACACTGTTCATTTGATGTATAATATATCCCACCTAAATGAGATAATGAGATAAAATGTCAATGAGATAAAACATGCTATTCACTACATCTGTGTGTGGTTTCAATGTTACGAGCGATCTGTGTGTGTTTGAGTCTGAATACAAAAGAAAAACTAGTGCAAAAATAAAATGCCCAGCAAGTAGCAACACACTGAAACCTGGGAAACAATCTAATGTGCACTGGCATCAGTCAAAGGAGAGTAAGTGGAATCACTGATAGAACATGCTTAAATGAGCAGAAATGTTCTTTAAATGTCAGTATATTAGATGGCTGCCTGCTTCTAACTGAGATTTATTTCCTTCTACTATGACTGTTTAAAATCAATTACTGTGGTGTAGTCTAGTGTGCTGTGTACTGTGGTGACTTATGACCACTGTCCTCAGTCTTTCACCCTTTAAGATCCTCTCAATCTTCTGGCCCAAAAAAATGGCAAAACAATGTAATTTTTCAAATTATTCGCCGGCGTTGTACTCACACAACAACGTTAATCATTATTTGTTGCAATTATTTTATTTATCGTTAATGGCATCTTGGGATAGCATCAATAATGGTGGGTTGTGAGAAATTGCTTTATTGATTGAAATGAAGAGTTTCATCACATATACACTTGAGTTATTTAGTCTCTCAGGGCATCTGTTATTTACTGAACTAATTACAGGCAAGCTAATTAATGACCCATCCATGGTCCTAAGACAAGACTGCAGATATATGCATCCAATAGGTAACGGATGGAAGATCACTCCCTCGCTTCACCAAGAACTGCACTCCACTGGTAAGGCTTGTATTTGCACGCATGTGTTTTATTTACATGAGTGAGTATTACATGGGCAGCCTAATGATGATGAAGGTTTTTGTTTTTTTACAAGAACTAAAGTCTTTTACATGTCGAAAGGCGGAGCCTATATAGTAAATTCAAAAGAGCTCTCAACTCATTTTGTTATGAATTTTGGGACCTTTATTTCTAAAGCGAGTAACATTTATTGATTTGAACAATTACTAGAATATCTGGTCAGGGACAGGTCGATTACATGAACATCCAGTCAGAGACAGAGCAATTACTTGTATATTTGGTCAGGGACAGGACAATTACTCATACATATGGTAAAGGATAGAACAGTTGTAAATCTGGTCAGGGATGAATAAAGCTCTTATGAGGTCTCAGAGTGTTTAAATGCCTCTTGATCTCAACAATAACACATAAAAACCAGTCCAGCTGAAACAGTACGTCCCCTTCATTTTAATGACCATTTTGGGCAACACTGGAAATTAGTTGTTTGGTTTATTTGTTTCTTTTATTTCTTTGAGGAGTAACTGCTGATATCCCATTTAAATGGCAACAACAATATCCCATGAGTCATGTGATAATAATTTTGAACAGAAAAAGTGCCTAGTAACAGATAATGATCTACTGTTTGTTTTTTATTTAAGGACTGCTCGTCCATCTAATGTTTACATCCACAGTTGATAGATTTATTTGACTGATACTGTATATTTGATATATTTATTGGACTGATCAAGCCATCTTGTTTTATGAGGCCCCCCGAGACCCCTGGCAGAAGTCCAGTTAGTAATCCATCCCAGGACCTGCTGGTAAATAATTACTTTCTAGGTTTCTATATTCCAAACTCCTAAACTGTCTCATCAGGAGATTTCAAATGGTTTTACACAGAGTGTGAGTTGTCCTGGCATATTTGGGGGGTACTGTCTTTTTTAACAACAAAAACAAAACACCATCCCCCCACCTGCATTTCTGGTCTCTTTGTGGGAGTCTGGGTCTTGATCGGGGGTACAGTACCCCCCCTCCCCCGTAATTCGAAGCATGGTTTTACCCCTTTAAAAGAACAGATTAAGTATAAAGGTTTTTTGTTTTATTCTCTGTACTTTGTACAATTTAAAGAAATGTTTGTTTAAAAGGTATAAATTAACTGCATAAACACTTTTTATATTAGTCTCTCTCTCTCTCTCTCTCTCTCTCTCTCTCTCTCTCTCTCTCTCGCTCGCTCTCTCTCCTTGCAAGTCATCTGATAGTTAAATCGGCCCTTTTCTGTTAAGAAAACTAGGCCAGACGACTGGCCTGCGGTCTGAGTGTATACCTCATGTAGCAGCTCTAAGAGGGTATGTGCCTGTGTGTGTCTGTCACAGCGCTGGGTTTCCTGAGCCAGGCATGGGTGGACAGAGGATTAGTTCAATTGCTTATGTAGGGCACCATAACCTCTGCTCCTTGACTTACTGTAATTAAAGTCGAGCAGATCTCACCAAGTGAATGACTTCCACACCCACGGGCCTGAAAAAAAAAACAGAAACTTCTCACTAATCAGCACATGTCTGTGCACAGGGTCAGGGACGGCGGAGGGAGCAGCCATTTATGAACAGAATTGGAAAAGTTTCAGTTAAAAAGTGTAGCAGTGAGAGCAGACCTAAAAGCTGTTTTTTAATTTATAAGCACTGCTCATGAAGAAATGATCCTCAACCAACTTTTTTCTATTTTGTACTTTCTTGTTGTCAGAAAACATTCCATTTTAAACTGTTGCTGCCATGTGTACGCGTGTGTGTTTGCGCGTGTATACTATTAATCTGTAACACTTTGAACCCTCCCCCTTTATCCAGCAGATTCATGATGAGGGTCTCACTTCCCCATCACCCTCTGCTCCCAAAATAAATGCAAAACAAAAACAACAACAAGAACTCATACACTTTCCCCGCTGTATAGGAAGAGAAAAAAAACTAACCTAGAGCAACCGCATCAATAACAGCCATAATACAATATTAATGTGTTGTTGAAGGCATTTGAACTTTTGGTTTTGCTCCAGTTTAAATTCTGTATGGCCTGTATATACACGTGTGTGTGTGTGTGTGTGTGTGTGTGTGTGTGTGTGAGTGAGGGGATGGGTAGGAGGGGGTGTGGGAAAGGAATGTGTGTGTGTGTGTTTGTGTGTGTGTGTGTGTGTGTGTATGTGTGTGCTTTTTGTTTTGTTCCAGTTTAGATTCTTTATGGCCTGTATATATGTGTGTGTGTGTGTGTGTGTGTGTGTGTGTGTGTGTGTGTGTGTGTGTGTGTGTGTGTTTGTATGCATGAGGATGTAACACTACCGCTTTACTTTAAATGGTACACTCTTGTTTATTGACATTTCTCTCAATTTCAATATTTCCCTCTCTCCTTTGCTTCCTGCTGTGCTATTCTTTTCCCTCCAAACCATTTCCACAGGGCATTCTGTGACACGATCTGGGCAGTGTGCGTGTGTATGTGTGTGTGTGTGTGTGTGTGTGTGTGTGTGTGTGTGTGTGTGAGTGTGTGTGCGTGTATTTGTGTGCACGAAGAATAGAGACTGTGCCAAAAGTCCCCAAGCTGTCAGTGTGTCATGTTAAGAGTCCAAGGGTGACAGGCATGCATTTGCGTAAATAGCCACGCTTGCTTTGGCGTGTGTGTAGTCCAATGGCTGTGTATGTTTGTATGTGACAGAGTGGGCAAAACAGCCAAGCACTAACCGGGTCACATGCATGTATGTGTGCTTTACCCTCCTGCTGTTCTCTCTCTCTCTCTCTCTCTCTCTCTCTCTCTCTCTCTCTCTCCCTCTCTCTTTCTCCCTTTGAAGTTGCCCGAGGCTGCTCCGGCTCACGAGTCTCGTCCACTGGTTGGCCATTTCACTTATTTATGTATTGTGTGGATTGAAGCGAGACTTGGTTGATGCCTTCTGACCTCAAAGCCGTGTGGCACTTTGTACTGAGCAGAGGTGCTTAAAATGCCCTAAATCTCTGACACTTCGCTCACATCAGAGAGCAGGAACACGCTCTCACTCTCTCCTTCATATTTCTCATTATATCTCCTGTTCTCCCCCACTCCCTTCCCCCCATAAGACCTTTGATATAGATAGCGTGTCTTAGGCCGAGCTATTATTGTGGCTAAGCCCCCAGCATGAATTATTAACTGAAGGAGACCTGCTATTAAGAACACTAAAGGCTTATAGAGGTCCTTCACTTTGCTGCCGATAATGGTGTGTTTCTAGTCCATGCGAGGGATAATGTCAATTGCATCCTCATGGCCAATAAAATGCCACTTGTCGTTAGTACTCAGAGCATTATTAACGAGCTGTTTCTCTCCAAAGCGCTGTGTAGACTGGCATTACATTTGTCTGGAATGGCTTCAAAGCCGCTAAACGATTTTAATGGCAAATATGAATAAAGAGATTTAATCACTAATCATAATCCAGCGTTTAACAAAATCATGATAGGATATTGGCCAAGATGTTTGTAATGGAAGGCATGGAGAGCGTCGCTGGATGTGTCGTCAGCGATTTAAAGACGGATATGGAGATTCTGGATACCACACAGACATTAGTGTTGCTTAAATCAACTGAAGGACTCTCCGCTGCATATACTCAGAAGCCGCTAAAGCACGGAGTGGTTAAATGTAAATAGTGGCTACATTTCCCCCTCAATTTCTATTGACTATCCATAGAATGACAATACTGCCATTTGTTCTTGTTGCCTGCACCTTGAAGCCTAGAACATATCAACAGGTTAGAAACTCATAAGTTTGCAAGTAGCTTAAGTAGCTAGTTTTGGATGCTTATACTCCCGCTTTAATACCAAAAATGCTGTACAAAAGAAATGACCTTCGGAGACTGACTTTACAGAGCATGATGAGAACTTCATGAATTTGGCTCACTGTTTTAACAAATGTAGCAATAAAATATTTGTTTCAAATGCAAGAAACGATGCAAGACATGCTATTTACATTACTACAGTTGTTTCAACAGGGTAGGAACCCATGCATTTACAAAGAGCAGATGTCGCTGGTTTTAGTCCTTTATGCTCCTACTTTAATGCCCAAAACGCTGCACAATAGAGATGTCATTTGAAGAGAGACTAACTTCACAGAGCTAATATTTGTGACAATTTGTTCACATTCAATGAGAATTCAATGAGTTTGGCAGTAATAACCACTGTGGTAATATAAATTGAAAATTTTCTGCGTGAAAGTAATTTGCTATTTTCCACTTATAGTCATGTTACAAGTGAAAGCATTACATTTTAATTGTGCCTAATAATTAGCTGTAATAATTAGAATTTGCCTGCTTGAGGCAGCCAAATGCACAGCAGTGGTGCTTCATTCATGTAGCGCCTGTTTATATCATTCTAATGCATTTTAGGAGTTTAGTTAAGGGAATAGCTTCTGTTTTGGCTCACAAAGAAATGCAGTGTCACTGGGACGTGTCGGCATGTTATTGGTGATGTACGTACATATGGTGTCACCTTCAGAATGATGATCAGGATGGATCTTCAAGAAGAAGAAAAAAACCTTGCTCTGGAAAACAGGCATTACTTCACCGTCCTTTTCAGGCATAGTTCTCAGATTTCATGATTCCCATTTGCCTCCTTACTCTTACGCGCTCGAATCACATTTAGTGGGTCATTGCGACTGTCTCCTAAAAAAATGGCCACAATGGGCAAAATTCTTCCACGCTGACATCACCAGATCCATAAATATTAAAATATGCATCTCATATGTAATACTCCTTTAATACCACTTCTGGGAATGGCAAATCTATGCCTCCAGCCATATGTCTGCACTTCAGAAGTCCATAGAGAACTGGTGAGAGCTGCAGAAAAATGAGTGCACGGTGAAGGAATGAGACATACGAGGTAAAGCTAGCTCTGGCTGAGGTGAGAAACAAGGCCATCTGGAGAGAGAGGGGATGATCTTCGCGAGGAAACACTTCCGTTTTCGCCTGACGCTAATCATCGGTGACACCCTGAAGAGAAATTTCATAGCAGTGAATGAGAATGGAGCTCATCCTTCAAAATAAAAGAGGGAGTTTCAGTGCAGCGGTAGAAATACGCTGCTCAATAAGTCATAAGAGATATTTGTGGAGACTGTATGGCTGTCTGGCCCCAGGCCTGAGGGAGAGAGGTAGCTATATACTCTGTATGGTTTTCTGTGAGTGTCTGTGTGTGTGTCTATGTGTGTGTCTTGTTCTCTCCACTTTCTCTGAGCTTGATCCATTTTGACTTTTAGTTCCTGTCTGACTTAGAGAGCAAAAACTTTTTTTTTTAACTTTTTAATGGGTGTTGAAGGAACTCTTGTGCTGCTTTTCTTGCTTATTTGACTGGGAAGCGGCGAGTGACAGAAGCAGCCAATCAATTTGTGAGCAAAATGCAAACAGAGTCTAGCTACTGAACACGAGTGCGAGCAAATGAAGAGGCGAGTCAGACAGGCTACAGCTGAACAGGGCAGATACTGCCCCGTCTCAACTGCGAGTTCGCATGTGTGTGTGTGTGTGTGTGTGTGTGTGTGTGCATGCGTGTGTGTGCATGCGTGTGTGTAATTTAAAGCCTGCATGAGTGTCTTCGCAGAGTTTGAGGAGTCAGAATGGCGTGCGGAGGATCACTGTGTTGTCTGCGTTAGCTAACGCGCGGGCTGTTGTCTTCTTCTTCTTTTTCTTCTTCTTTTTTTTTCTTTTTGTCCTCCCCGCAGTGCAAAGATGACAACACAGCATGTGCGTGCGAGTCACTGTCACTCTCTCTCCGCTCTGATCAAAGCTCTCAGCACTCGTCTCTCTCTCCCTCTGCCACCTCCCCAAACACTGCTACACTTTTATCACGAGAGCAGCTTTCAGGAGGTGAGGAGTGTGTGTGTGTGTGTGTGTGTGTGTGTGTGTGTAAATGTGTATGTATGTGTGTGTGTGTGTGTGTGTTTGAGGGAGAGGGGATATCACATTCCCCACTGATAACCCCCAGAAGCGAAGGCTGAGGTGCAAGAGTGCAAATGAATTCAACACGAAAATCATCCGACAGGCCTCAAATTTAACTTCTAATAGGAAGATCAAACGTCTGCTCCTCTTTTTCTTATGCGCTCGTACTCTCCCCGCCTTCAGATATAGCTCATAAATTAAGATTAGCGCGCCTCACTTTTTAATTAACCCACTCCAAATTCCACACTTCTGTGCGAACTCACCCATTCCCAAGTAATACATCTGCATGAGCTTGAGAAATTGTAGGATGAATTATTCTCTCTCTCTCTCTCTCTTATCTCTCTCTCTCTCTCTCTCTCTCTCTCTCTCATTCTCTTGCACACACTATCTATCTCATTGCATGAGTGATTGATTGACTCTTCTAGATGTCTGCCTACGAAGTGCGAAGACAGTTTAATGAAAGTAAAGTGCTTGCTAATATAAAGACCTCACGAGTTTGGGTAAGAATGATATGGCCATCACGCGTGTCATTTTTTAATTGGTTCCCACATGCTTGGTAACAGAAACTTCAGAGAAATGTCCTTCAGAGGTGGAAGCAGATGAGAGAACCAGAAGATTAGCCCTCAGGTATAAAAAAAAAAGATTTCAGAAACATCTGGATCAGGCCTCAGGAGCTCAGATCTCTGTCAGACGTGAATCATGTATTCCTGTCTACATGGACGTAAAATGATCTCATATATTGTATTTCTTCATCATAAGGCCATACAGGACTTGCCTCCATAGAGCAGTGATTTCCAGATCTCCAGTCCTGGCTTGTACATTTGAATGTCTTTCCTGTTTTAACACACACACGCAAACACACTTCAAGCCAGAAAAGAGCTTAGTAATTACATTTAGTTCAATCAGGTGTGTCGATAGCCTCCAACAGTATTACTATATCCAATTACACGTATCATCGGAAGCCTTTTTTGTCTGTAGGCGTTTTTTAGTTCTTATGGATTGGTACATAGCTGTATAGAGTCATGCTCTGGATTTTTCCAACGTCTCAAGCTTCTTCATTGCCATTTGTAGTCTATCAGCGCCCAATATGAAGACTTTTTTGTTTTGCAAAGTGAGATCAACTATTCTGCATTATCCGATAGTCAGGCTAAAATTTCCACGTTATTAATAGACCCACAACTACAGCTTTGAGAAAAGTAAGTAATGACTGATTCGGATTCTAAACGTTTCTAATATTTCGACTTTAAAAACCTGCTTGTTTTTCTGGTGAACATTTCATTTTTATGGCAGAAAGCATTTTCCTCACCGCTTGTGCAGATGTGCCATCAACCCTAAACTTTTGTCCAATCTCTCAAATTAGTCCTCACCAATTCTCCATCACCTGTAAGGGTAGGGTCTACAAAACTTCATTCTGTGTATCTTTTCAAAGTATGATTTGTGTCGTCCACTAAAAATAAGCTCCACAAATGTTCTGAATAGGAACAAATTTGTTACCCAGCCATGAACGATGCATTCCACAGCTGGGAATCGAACCTCGTTAGCACCAGACCTGAAACAAAATAACAGATTTAGGCCTTTTTCCCTTCAAAATAAATGAGCTTTTTTTCTTTCAGAGCCTTCAGAACCAGAACACAAAGACGTCAAGCGCTGTGATATCTTTCATCAGCTGTTTGTGAGCACATCTATTAATTTGCTGTTAATAAATCGCAGCGTAATGCTGATATGAAAAACAATTAGAATCCTATTATGACTGGCCCAGCAGGGTGCAGAGCATGTCTATCTTAGTGAAAGCCCATTGGTAAAGAGGCGCATGGAGACGTGATGAGCTGTTCCAGATAAACACACATGCCTTTTGTCTCCGTTCTTTCTCCCTAAATATTGATAGAAAAATGCATTCATTTTTCAGTCCGTTTTACACACTGCGATGCGTATAGGAAGGAAAAAGAAGGAACACATCCCTCCTCCCACATTCTCTCTTTCCTATATCTCATCTTCTGCTTTTCCAGCTGCTGGAGAATTTGCTGTCTCGCCGATTGTGTGTGAATGCTGGCTGAATGCACTGTGTGTCGCGCCGTGACAGGCTTTGTGCTTTCTGGGGCCATGTTTGCACACAACTTTATCTGTTTTCGCATTGTACGCAGCCAAATGGGCGGAAGGCGGGCTGCAGGGGAGACATAAGAGTAAGAGACAGTGAATGGGTCATTCATTTCCACAGTATTCCCTTTCTCAGGAAAAAATCCTTCCTTCCAATTGCTCAAACTTCAACAAGAAGCAGATTCAGCACAAATTTCCCCACAATCACTTTCAGCAACCGAATACTGAATAGACAGGCGGAGACTACAACGTGATGTGATTGCACAGTATGACTACACAGAAAGGCCAGCAAAAGGATACAAAACATAAACCACAAGTGCATAGCTGTTGGTTTAAACTACTCTCATGGTTACATTCTTATAGCAGTCATATAATGGGAAATCACAATGTCCTCACTTTTTAAAATATAGATAGATGTAGCATGGAAACAATGTTAAAGTCTCAGGGCCTCCTGAGACCCGGTACTTCCTTTTTGTGCCCTGTAGTACACATTTAGTTTTTTCTTATATCTCTCATACTATACATGCCACTTTTCTAAGTCCTGGTGTGTCTTAGGCCCTGTCGACACGTACACGGGTATTTCTGAAAACTGAGGTTTTTCTATGCGTTTTGGCCTGTCGTCCACACGTAAATGGCGTTTTGGGTCGGTGAAA
>JBBIGB010000156.1:8768807-8781209 GCA_037577075.1 Alestopetersius hilgendorfi
TGTGTGTGTGTGTGCGTGTGTGTGTGTGTGTGTGTGTGTGTGTGTGTGTGTGTGTGTGTGTGTGTGTGTGTGTGTGCTTTTCTAAAATTTTTAGGAGGGAAGAACAAATGAAATTCTAAATGAAAAACATATTAATTCAGAATGGAATAAGTGAAGAAATCTGTGTTAATGAACTCACAAAAATAACACTGTATTATTATTATTATTATTATTATTATTATTATTATTATTATTATTATTATTATTATTATTATTATTATTGGCTGTAGTGTTTAGTGTTATATATCTAGATATACTTTGGCCATTTACACCTTTCACTAAATCTTAATGTCCAAGGTTTGAGGTTACTTTATTGTCATGAGCAGCTGTGTATGTGTACCATAGTGTGATTAGTCATTTCTCCATGGCCATGGTGCAACAGAAATCAACATTTAACATTATGACAGAAACAATATTAATACAATAGATAGCATAGCAATGTAACAGTAATGCTATGCAAACCTTGCAGAGCATTTAGTATTGCACTATGATTATTACACAAGAGGCAATTAGCAGCATTAAACAAAGTGCAAAGGATGACAATTAATAAATAGTATATACAATAAATAGACCCTACAGTCATTTGAATGGGATGTAAAACCAAGACAATACAGTAAGCAAACAATACATTTTTTTTATTTTTTTATTTATCCTTTATTTAACCAGGTAAAAGCCCATTGAGATTAAGAATCTCTTTTACAAGGGTGACCTGGAGTCACAGTGTAACAGTAACGTGTGAAAACGATCTAAACTGTCCAAAATAAATAATACGACACAATACATATATTATTGCACGGCGCACAGAACCACTCTTAGTGTAAACAACAGCTTATCAAACTGAGTAACAGGGCATGAGAGTGCCTGTAGAGGCAGTAAACAGAAGGTGAAGTGCAGGTGCTATTGAAAGTCCAGAGTATAATATGAGTGGTAGTTAAGATATTAAGTGAGGTAGTTCACTGCAATGTACTTCGTTAGTCAGAAACAATATATTTATTTGCATTTAGAATTCTGATGGCCTGCAGTAGGAAAACACTCTTGTGGAAACAGAGTAGAAGCTCCGATATCATTTGTCAGACTGTACAAAAGAGAAGAGTTCACTGTAATGAGTGAGAACATTCATTCCTGATGTTACCTTTGCTACAGACTACCCTGTTGTGTGTCAGAGCTTGGAGTAGTCCATCTTGTTGTCCAAAGAGCACAGATTTGCCAGCAGAAGAGATGGAAAAGCGGGTTTGTTGGGATTAGTCTTAAGCTCAGTGCGCAGTCCTGCTCGCTTGCTACGTGTCCAGGTTTGTCGCACCGTTTCCAGGTGCACTTTCACCAGCTAGTGGTTCTACGCTGCTTCAAGGTCTTGTGACCCTCTCAACATGGTAGATAGAGCTCCTGCAGGGTCTCTAGGATCATCAAATCCAGTGTAGTTTTGTCTCGTTTTCTGTATTTCAGTAGTAGAGTTTTGAGGTCATTCATGCAGACACTTCTTATGTATGCATTCAGTATGAGCACAAGAGGTCAGAGCTTACTTTCCCATATAAAACATTAACATTTACAACATTTAGCAGACACTTTTATCCAGAATGGCTTACATCTGTGCTTTGTTGTCCCCAAGAAAGCATGTCCCACATACTAGTAAGTCAAGACTTAAAATTAAGAGCTGCAAAAAGATCACACACGGAATATATTTTTAGACATTTAATTCTCAGTCACTTACAATAAAAACAGTTTCTCACTTATTAATACATTTAAGAAGCAAGCAGTGAATTTGGCGGGAGAGAGGGGTTTGTCTCGCAATGTGTATGAATCAACAAACTGGGCTTGAGTGTTTTCCTCAGCTCCAAGTGCAAGAAGACATTTTTTTTAGATCACTCCATCCTCACATTTCTTTGTTTATCCTCTCAGCTGCCAGTCAGCACACGGCAGAAGTATCTTTTCTTATGTAACTGTATGCAGAAATAGAAAACTCATTCCATTTTAGTCCATGTGTTGAATGCAGTGAAAAACAGTCTGTAACCTCCTCTTAAAGTGGTTTGAGGGTAAGATTTTACAGTCTGTTTACACCTAACTTTCCATTTGGTCCACAGTGTTATCTGAAAAGACATGTTCATGCAAGACTCAAGCCTTAAAACAATGTGAAGAAGATTTTTCTTATAAAACGTAAAGTAAAACTGCAGGACTGTTATTAATTGTGACATATTTTCAAAACCAAAACTACAGAAATATCACACCTAAAACATCCCATAATTTCTATCTATAGGTTTTTATCCTGAAGCAGTCTCCTCACACCGTATCGCCTGAGAAGACCCTTGAATGGACACACAAGCATGCATTCGTGCACAAATAAACAATTAACACATATGATGAACCCAGTGTGACTGACGTGTGTAGGGGTGTGCATCTGTGGCTGTGGTAGAAAGGGAATCCTCTAACTTGTCCACAACTGGGTGAAATGTAATCTTTCACACTAATATACCTCGCCTCCTCCAGCATGGCTCACTGTCACAGCAAATACAAAATAAACACCAACATTTTCCCAAAATCTCTACTTCACAGTGTAAAGAAACACAGAGCAGTAAGTGTTTGTCACTTAACATTACTTAACA
This sequence comes from Alestopetersius hilgendorfi, assembly GCA_037577075.1. Lineage (NCBI taxonomy): Eukaryota > Metazoa > Chordata > Actinopteri > Characiformes > Alestidae > Alestopetersius > Alestopetersius hilgendorfi. Next base: position 8,771,444 of record JBBIGB010000156.1, read on the forward strand.
TAACATTAAATATTCTCTTAAGATCAGTATTATTATCTTAGTTTACACACCTTTATATTGTTTTTTAAACCATGATCTTTTATTCGGTTTTGTCGAGTTTGACTGAAATAAATCTGGATATTTTTTGTTCTTTATGCAAGAAAGCATTAATATCTACAGCTTGATCATGATCAAATGATTGATCACAGTCAATCTTGTTAATAGAGTGTTAAATGTAACATAAGTCACATCACCTGAGAAGTGGGCTCATCTAACTGTGTTAGACAAATCTTTACAGCGATTAAAATTTTGACTGAAATTCTGCTGCTTTTTAGCTTTTGCAGTTTCCTTCACATTGTGCAATACCATATGGAACACATAGTAATAAAGGATTGAAATCAATAAACAGCAATACGGAAAACACAATTTTAGTGGAAAAAAGGAAGAAAGGCATTCTGAATATGTTTGAGCATCAAGAACACAGTTGACCCTCATTGCTGGGTGGAGGTAGCTCAGTGGGTAGGATACTTGCCTCTGGACCAAGAGGTCATGGGTTTGAATCCTACCTTCAGCAAACCACCACTGGGTTCCTGAGCAAGACCCTTAACCCCAAGTTGCTCCAGGGAGACTTTGGCTTTGGATAAAAGCGTCTGATAAATGCCGTAAATGTAAATTACTGTGTTTGATGAGTTTAAGAACCAGTTGGAATGAATGACAGTGGGATGCGAAAGCATTTAGCCTTTTCCTAGACCTGGGTTAAGTCCAGTAAATTGTTGTACAAAAATTGAATCGGCAGTGGATTTGGGTTAATCTAGGTCTGGGAGATTGGCCCTTAACTAACTACAAAGTGAATTATTACGAACTTAGACAATCAGACCAACAATAGATGCAACGTTCTTTCTTTTACTTATTATTTTACATTTACACAGGAAAAACACTACGGCTATACTCCCATAGCACCTCCATTCAGCATTAGTCCTCCAGCCACAGCATTAGTCTGTAACCCCACTGACATCGGGCTCAGGCCCAGTGTGTACGAGTATGTGTGTGTGTGTGTGTGTGTGTGTGTGTGTGTGTGTGTGTGTGTGTGTGTGTGTGTGTGTGCGTGTTAATCACTGAATCCCAGTGAGGCTTTCAGGTCCCTTTACACAGAACTGTTTAGCAGCTGTGTTGTTAGTGTTGCCCTCACAGCTATTTTTTATTTGTTCTGTTTAGTTTTATGTGCCACTGTTTCATTCTACAAAAGCAGTATCCAGAGATGGTTGCAACTCCCTAATGTGTGTCACCAAGGGAGGTTGTGTTATGATAAATTCCTTAAGAATAAGAGGATGAAAAGCTAAGACAGAAGGGAAGCCAGGTAAGCGCTTCATAGCAGGAATTTATAGACATGCACATAAATCTCCTCTCTGATCATGAACACTTTTTACATTTTTACATTATATAATTTCATGTTTTGACTAGAAAAATAAGTAATTTGGCATTTGATGGTAACTAGATGGTATTTTTTACAATAAAACATTTCATGAATTTACAATACATCTATTTTTAGTACAGGGCAGAAGTAGTAAATTAATCAGTTAATTACATAACGACAATCAAAAATGATGTACACAAATGTCTGCTTGTTTCAGTGAGCTATGGATGAAAAATAACTAGTATAACATTATAAATATATTTTTTACAAAATGCATCCAAGGCACTATGATGATTTTTCATTTTGTTTTGTTTTTTCACTATGATGTTCAATTACACTAGTAGCCCGATGCAACAGTGAAAATTTTAAATGATTTGTACGTTTTATACTTTGTTACAGGCATACAACGTCTTCCTGAAACTGTTTGCAGCATTGCAAATGATCCATAGTTTTAACTGTACAAAAGGGGCAAAATGCAATGTTTCCATGTTGTTTTTACTTTGATATTCAAAAATACGTTTGTAAGTGTTACTAATACATGCAAAAGCCTGCTGTGTTCAAGGTGTAAATAAAGAGTTTTTCACTCATTAAAGAAAGGTGACTTTATTGTGTTTTATGGAACTTCGGACCAAGAGTCCACATATGTGGACATCATTATCCAAAGAGCAAAATAGAAATAAAAATGCATGTAAAAAAACAGCTTGGGCCTCCGGAGGTTAAACTGCAACACTCGGAAATCAGGACACATCAGGTAATGCACAAAACTACCAATAAAAGGTTATATTGGTAAAGAATTATGTTTTGCAATATTATGACTTGTTAATAAATAAATAAACATTTTTCTTCTGCCTGTGATGTATTAGTTGGTTTAGTGTCTTTTAATCTGCGCTGCCAGTTTCAGTCCCAACAAGGCTGACGATAAGAGAAAGCTCCCGAGAACCAAACCTAGTTTTTCAATTTCACATTATAACAGTGGAGAGCTTGTGATTTCCTTAGAGAACACAGATTTAGTGTGTATGTGTATATGTGTGTATGTGTGTGTGTCAGTGTATTACAGCATCAGGCCACACTCTCCATAAAGAGATGTATCTGAGCAGCATGACCCAATTGTCTGGATTGCCAGGGTAAGATGAGCTAATTATGGCATGCAGCATCATAATCTCATCACTAGCAGTAATCACAACCCCACTCATCAATCATTACATGGAGGCATCATGGGGCAGAATCAGATCTAAATCAAGTCAAGTGGGTTTATTGCCATTTCAGCCATAAACACAGTACAGAGTGCAATTAAACAACATTCTTCCAAGACCATGGTGCAACACAAGGACAAAAACAGAAACATCACAAGACTACATACAGAGTTCAATAAGATACTGTTTTAGTTCAGTTGGCGTTTGAATTAATGCAATATTATGGCAGGTGCTGTATTCTAGGAGCCGAGTCAGTAGGTGTTCAAAAATGCTGAATGTAGGTAGTCAACAATAAATAATGTGCAAATAATAAGAGTAGGAGCGGCAGAGGTGTAAGTTCAGTTCAGGTATGTCTTCCGAACAGCTGTCCTCACTAATATCTGTAGACCCATGGCACTGTAGCTAATCTCCCTGGGCATGGATGGAAGAGAAGAACTGATGAAAGGTTGCAATGCAGGATAGTCCGGATGGTGGATAAGCGGCCCCAAACAAGTCCCAACGAAATTCAAGCTGTCCTGCAGGCTCAGCGTGCATTAGTGTCAGCACGAACCGTCCGTCAACATGTAAATGAAATGAAGCGCTATGGCAGCAGACCCAGGAGGACCCCATTGCTGAGACATAACAGAGACATAAAAAAGCAAGACTACAGTTTGCCAAAATGTACTTGAGTAAGCCAAAATCCATCCTGTTTGGTAAAGCACATCAGTTTAACAAAAACGGAATGAGGAGGCCTACAAAGAAAAGAACACAGTACCGACAGTCAAACATGGTGGGGGTTCAATTGGGTTTGGGTATTTTTGGCTGCCTCTGGCACTGGGTGCCTTGACTGTGTGCAAGGCATCATGAAATCTGAGGATTACCAAAGGATTTTGGGTCGCCCTGTAGGGACCAGTGTCAGAAAGCTGGGTTTGCGTCCGAGAACTTGGGTCTTCCAGCAGGACAATGACCTCAAACATACTTCTGAAAGCACCAGAAATGGATGGCAACAAAGCGCTGGAGAGTTCTGAAGTGGCCAGCAAAGAGCCCAGATCTAAATCCCATTCATCACCTGTGGAGAGATCTTAAAATTGCTGTTGGGAAAAGGTGCCCTTCCAATATGAGAGACCTGGAGCAGTTTGCAAAAGAAGAGTGGTCCAAAATTCCGGGTGAGAGGTGTAAGAAGCTTATTGATGGTTATAGGAAGTGACTGATTTCAGTTATTTTTCCAAAGGGTATGCAACCAAATAGTAAGTTCCAATAATTGTGTCCAGCCCATTTTTTGGAGTTTTGTGTGCCATTATGTCAAATTTGCTTTTTTTCCTCCTGTTTTTGTTTTGTTCCAATGCACACAAAGATAATAAACATGTGTATAGCAAAACATGTTAATGCAATACTTTTCTGTGCGAAATACTTGATTTTGTGATGACTACTATCAAAGCTGCTCTGACAATTTGTTAAGCTTTATGTATTGCCATTTAAAAACTGAGGAAGCAAAAAAAAAAATCTCCTGACAATATAAATTTAGATGGAGGTGCTCCACTTATTCACTTATACAGACCACACACTATGCAGAATCAGGCTGACCTGGCTGCTAATGCTTCTGTGCCACACCCAAGCGCAACTGCCAGAATGCCTGCCATTTCTGCATTTTCTGAAAGTGACATATTAGACAATATTAGGCAGAAATGCTTGCAAAATGTATCCCAAAGCAAGCCACACCCTCTTATCATTCCAAGTCTGTAACTCAGCATGTATCAGAATGACATCACTGCACAGACACCATAATGTCATCATCACTCTGGGGTAGTTTGGGGATAAAAACAAAAGGAAAGACAAACCAGAAGGGAAGAAAAGAGTGAAATATTCAAGGGTAGCTGCTGATGGGTTTAACTAAGTATGCTTTTGCATATGTGTGTGTTTCACATAGGCCCTAGAGCACACTGCATGGTAGACTGGGTGGATCAGGTTGCTGGAGGGAGAGAAGAAAAAAGAGAGAGAGATAAAGAGAGAGAGGAGAGAGAGTGAGATTGAGCATCCACCCTTGCCTCAGGCAGCTATTTTTAGGCCCCAGAGCAGATCGCTGGCATTCGCTCAAGAAGGATGGCAATGTCATCCCAGTAGAGAGCACAGGAGAGAGGGGGTCACAGAGGAGAGAGAGAGAGAGAGAGGGAAAACTAATAGAGAGAGAGAGCAATAATAAATTGTCATTCAGGAGACCTTTGGTGTAAAATATCCAGTGGTGGCAGAAGCAGAGCAGCTAGAGGTCATTAGTCTCTTTACTTCAAGCTCAGCCAATCAGTTTTCAGTGCTGTAGCTGGCCAGGTGATGTCATCGGGAGTGGGAGAGATGAAGGAGCAGAGTGGCCCTCCTGGTGTGAAAAGATGTGTTTTCTCCAATATAAAGATAAAATATAAATATATAAATATAAAATATTAAGGACAATTTTACTTACTGAGCCACTTCAAAAGACGTATGGTGACAATGAAAGTTAATACTTTCAACAGGTGCAGTAACACCTTTAGAGGGCAGCAGTGAGTAATGACTATTTATTTGACGTCAAGCTGTTTCTGTCACATTGTCCTCTGTTTTGCAGATCAAGATGACATTACAAAAAAACATCAGATCCACAGAAACATAGTTTTGCAAACCTTTTACTATGCCAGATAAGGATCAATTTTACAAGCCTGATCACAGACAACGTGCACCAGAATCCAAACTGATATGACTGTGCAAACTGACAGCTATTTTAAGAATTAAGAGCAATAATTTTATAGAACTGCCCATTTCTGTTCTACCAATTCATAAATTAACAAATATAGGTTAACTTTTCTGTAGTAGCATACAACGGTATGGTAACAAATCCCACATGTCAGCTTTTTACTTGTTAAGTGACGTGTACGTTAATAATCATGTTTTATATTTGCTACCATTCTTGTTAGGCTGAGCTGAGGTGGAGCTAGAAATACTGTGGAGTTTTAACTGGCAATCAGTTTGAATCGCCAGAAATGCATTTTACCACCAAGTGTACATGTAAAGTAAATACATGTAGAAACTGACCAGAAGATGACTCAGTTACAGTTTGAAGTTTACTAAAACTTGTTTTACATGTATAAGCAGTTCAGAGAGGGAAAACAAAATCCAAGATCCAAAAACAGTGCAAAAATCAGAAGCAAGGCAATAACCATAAGCATATGTGCAATGTATGATCAAAGCAAACAAAATAGCAAAGAACTTGATAAATTGGTACACCAGGAAACTAGAGCTCTCTTAGCACCAAGGGCTGCTAACCCCCTCCTAGGTGTGAGTTTCTTACATAGCTTGGCCCAGTGATCTCTGGAATAAACAAGGACTGATAACCAGGACTACTAGGACTGATGTAATCTGATAAAATTAACGTTTTCCAGAAGACAAGTGCCGTTATATATTCCACAGCAAAGATGTGCAATGGTTCTTCAGTGACCTCTTCTAGCACATGAATTCTGGACAAATAATCAGCTTTTCTGGAGTTAGAACCTGATTGATAAGAAAGAATCATTTGGCTTCTCCGAGATATTCAATATTCTGTCACACACACAGGTCCCCCAAAAATCTCTTTGCCAGATAAGTGGGACGGAGGGGTCGGGAAGTGTGATGTATTCCTGATAAAAATTAACATGCTTTTTGAGTTCCAGGAGGAGTGTTACTGCGGTCATAAGATCAAACTCAGAGATAGTAAACTCCTTAGGGCCACATTTCAACACCCAGACAGTGAGGTGAAAACAGACTCCAAATTATACCACCTACATCAGGGAGAGCGCTCCGTGAGCCGGTACACGGCTGACTTTAGAACACTGGCTGTTCAGACCAACTGGGCACATGCCATGCTCTGGACAGCCTTTTACGAGTAGTTGGCTGCTCAGCATGAAGGATGAGTTAGCTTGACGAGAGCTTCCAGTCACCGCTGATGGCCTCATCCAGCTTTGCCTCCAGGTAGATCAGAGCTCTTGCCTAAGGCCAACCCCTAGTACTGCACCTGTAGCTGTGCCACGGACTCGCCTACCATCAGCTGCTTCAACCACCTCGGATTCTGTGGCTGTTGGTTTTCCAACTCCATCCGTGGACCACTCCGAAGTTAGTGGGCAACCCATCCAGTTAGGGCATGCCTCTTTGTCTCAAGAAGTGAGAGACAGATGCAACCGCGAGGGGCTGTGTACCTACTGTGCCTCCTCCCAACACCATCATGCTGTCTGTCCTCTCTTTCCGGGAAACGGACAGAGCAGGTAAGTAGGGCGAGGTCCTATCTGGTCCGTTGGTGATTTCATCCACCGCTCCGTCAGTTTCACAGTTTGTTTTACAGATTCATATCCAGCAGGGCCACTGACGTATCATTTCTGTGTTTGGGTACAGCAGGGAACTTTATTGATCTTGCTTTTGCTGCACAGCTGGATGTGGGATTAGAGGCATTACGTCGGCCTATTTCTATCACTGCCATTGAAGACCGGACTCTCTCTACAAGTCCCGCCACGCATCAGACCTTTCCTTCCCTCACCATACTGAACGTATCCAGTTTCTTGTTACTCCAATCACCTCTCCTCCTCTGTTGTGGGGATTCCCCTGGCTTCTGCATCATAACCTGCTTACTTCTCGGATCAAGAACAAGATTCTTCAGTGAGGTCCATCCTGTCAGGAGCTTTGTTTCCGGGTGAAGGCTGGGACATGTTTAGGGGAGTCCGAGACCCCCGAAGTTGACCTGGAGGCCATTTCCGTCCAGTATCATGACCTGGCAGAGGTCATTAGTAAGAGAAAAGGCAGCACCTTACCACCTCATTGGCCATACAATCTGGTCATAGACCTTCTGCCAGGTGCGGTACCACACCGTGGTCGTCTTTATTCTCTTTCTGTAACAGAACAGCGGGCTATGGAAGACTATATTAATGATGGTCTTCGTCAGGGGACTATTTGGCGGGGTCCTCCGTCCATGTGTAGACTCTTGGGGCCTCAATCGCATAATGGTGAAGAACAGGCACACGCTTCCACTCACTAATACTGCCCTGGATGCTCTATTTGGTGCTTTAATATTCAATAAACTGGACCTTAGGAGCACCTATAATCTGGTGTGCATCAGGGAGGGTGATGATTGAAACCTTTGTAATGCTGTTCGGATTATGTAATAGTCCGGCGGTATTCCAGATGATCAGTGATGTGCTGAAGGACATTTTAGGCCGGTGGGCCTTTGAAAAACACAGAAGAGCATATATAGCTCACCGAGTGATACTCCAGAGGCTGCTGGCCCACCGAATTTAAGTTGGAAAAATGTGCTTTCCACCAGTGTTCCACCACATTCTTGGGTTTTGTTATTACCACTACTGGTGTGGCCATGGATCCTCAGAAACTCCTACCCATAATGCTTAAGCACCTTCAATGTTTCTTGGGTTTTGCAAACTTCAAGGAGGTTCATTCAGTTCCGGTATGTTCTATTAACTCTGACCACAATCACCAAGCCATCCAGAACATCCTTTCATCTCGATTCATCTGCTGTTCAAGCCTTCTATCGACTGCACCTGCTCTTCACCTCAGCTCCCATTCTTCTTCATCCTGATCCAGCTAAATCATTAATTGTGGAGGCGGATGCCTCCAATGTGGGTGTAGGAGCTGTCCTCTCCCAGCAAGGTCCAGGCTAGAAACTGCATCCTTGTAGTTTCTTCTCCAGGAAATTCAATTCCACTCAACTGCGGTGCAGATAGGGGACCATGAGCTGTTGGCCATCAAGTGGGCATTGGAAGAGTGGGGTCACTGGCTCCAGGGCTTGTGGTGTGAAGTTTACTAACTAGAGGTGTGACAGGCAATTCAAAACACAATCCAAAAAAATGTCCCTCTGGGACGTGAGCTGCCTCGGAGCACAGACGGGAACGGAGTCCAATATTCCATGCTTTATTTATGAGTTTATTTACTTCCAAAAACACAAAAGAAACCTGGCACTATGGCCGCAAGAAAACAGAAAACCAGATACAGATCTACACGAGGGAGAAACGTGGTAAAATGAGGTGCTACTTACGACGATGTACAGATAACAAGAACTAATACAAACAGGACTTAAATATCAACAGAAATCAGACCAAAAACACAAGACAGGTGGAAACTCAATCATGTGACATAACCAGACACGTGACAACAGAACCAAACAGACAGACATGTCAAAATAAAAGACCCAGAACACTCCGGGGCGGCAGAGCCCTAAAAACGGACCCAATGGAACCCACCCCAACACAAAAAGCACCAAAAGGGCGGGGAGGTGGGGGCCTCCGCTCCTCACCCACGTCGTTCCCCCACTGTCCATTTGGCCGGGCTGACTTTCCTTCAGCCCGGGCGACGTGGGTGTGGACCGCAGGACGTTGTCCTCGTCCCGCGGCCCGAGTCCCTCTTTGAGGAACTCCACAAGGTGTGTGGTGGCATTCCTCCCACCACCTGAAAGGCTTTCAGCTGGCAGGGTGCTCTCAGTCCCATAATCCGGGCTGCGTGTCCACAGCCCTTTTGGGCACCCTGCCATGAGCCTCTCCGCAGGCTCGCTGCTGCAGTCTGGCAGGCATCCCCCTCTGAGGGGCTGGTCTGGGCGCTCTCCGCACCCCGCATTGGCAGGCAGGCAGGCAGCCCCCTCCGAGGTTCTGGTCTGGGCGCTCACCGCGCCCCGCATTGGCAGGCAGGCAGCCCCCTCCGAGGTTCTGGTCTGGGCGCTCACCGCGCCCCGCATTTTTTCTTTGAGGGGCTGGTCTGGACGCGCCCTGTGCCGTCCGGCAGGCAGCTCCCTCCGTGGAGCTGGTCAGGGCTCTCCCCCTGCTCGGTCGAGCCTCCTAGCTCTAAGCTAGACCCTCTCGGACGTGAACTGCCTCGGAGCACAGATGGAAACGGAGTCCAAGATTCCATGCTAAGACGTGAGTTTATTTACTTCCAAAAAACACAAAAGAAACCTGGCACTATGGCCGCAAGAAAACAAAACCAGATACAGATCTACACGAGGTAAAATGAGGTGTTACTTACGACGATGGACAGATAATAAGAACTAATACAAACAGGACTTAAATAGCAACAGAAATCAGACCAAAAACCCAAGACAGGTGGAAACTCAATTATGTGACATAACCAGACACGTGACAACAGAACCAAACAGACAGACATGTCAAAATAAAAGACCCAGAACATGAACAGAAAAACAGAGCAAACAACT
>JBBIGB010000156.1:8813662-8826916 GCA_037577075.1 Alestopetersius hilgendorfi
GTGTGTGTGTGTGTGTGTGTGTGTGTGTGTGTGAGAGAGAGAGAGAGAGAGAGAGAGAGAGAGAGAGACAAAGAGAGACAGAGAGAGCATGAAATCACTCCTTAGTAAGCAAAACAAGCCCAACCCGAGCTCAATGTTGCACATGAAAAGTAGGACTGGGTTGGGTAGCAGGCTGTTAGCCCAGGATATATACCTGTTTATGCCATATGTAACATAGTTTTGTTATCTCATCATCTTATCCCACGGTATTCTTCAAAAACCTTCTTCAAAGACATCTGTACCACTGGATCGGCCACTGCCAGTATTCATCATCATGCCTCATTAACCCTCAAACGTTTTACATGCTACTGTAGCAACAAATGGCAAAAAGCAAGATTATAGTGGGCTTTGCGTGCCTGCAGTAATTGCAGTAAAAGACCAGAGAGTTTGCAGGCAGTGCTTTGTGCCAGCTGCATTTCAGGCATGTGCTGTGTATTGTGGGAGAACACATCAGCAGACAGATTTTCTAAACAAGTTGACTTTGGTTAATTTGCTTTGAATGTGGCTCTCCTGTTGATTTTCTCCTGAAAGCATGAGTGATTTCAGTACAAACACATTGGAATTGTACCCTCAAGAGTGCACTATTTTTTAGTAAACACAGTATTTCGACTGCTTTGTACAGTTGTTGCAGTTTAACGTTGAACATTATCAACGTTAAACCTAACATTATGTGGTTGTTCTTGAAATTTCCAACTGGTGTTTCCGAGTCACGCATCTCATCGTAAAGTGAAGCAGGCTACATGTTGGCTGTTTCCCTTCGTCAGGATCAGTTTATCCGGGATCAGTAAATTTTTCTGATTTTGTTTTAATCCTGGACGGTGACCGTTCTTCAGACTGAAAGTGTAAAGCCAGGCCACACTGAGAAAAAAGTGAAAATTGCATTTTCAAAAAACAGTTTAGTGATGCTGAATTAAAAAAAATATGCAATATGTATTTTTTGCCATTCTGTAGTGTTTTTCATGCTGATTTCAATTCTGTTTAGTTTTTCCTGCACGTACAGTGTTTGTGATGAAGATAGATGTTATAATTAGCATATAATAATCATATGTTTAGCGTTTTTGAAGAAACAGTGGTAGCTGACTGACACTGATCGTTATATCTATGCCACAGTGTCGCCTGTATGACTTCACACTGAAAATATTCAAACAGTTTTTTACTCATAATAAACTCATAAATTGATGTGACTGAAAGAAAACGGAAATCAAAAAAGATCTGAAATCAGCACGAAAAACTGGTTTAGAAAAGTGTGTTGTAGTTTTTGATGATTGCAAAAAAAATGTTGACCTGTGTTATGAATTGTTAACAGTACATAATATTCACTTTGAATAAGCTCCTAAATGCTCTAATCGGAATAATTTCTTAATATGCACATATGTGAAGTTAACACATAACTAAAAACAAGCTGAGCAGAAACCACGAGCGTATGCACAGAGGTGTTCCTCATGATTAAAGACTGCCAGCTCTTTTAGGTTCCTTTTAGGTAAAGTCAGCTGCAAGGGCAGGGCTAGGAAGCATGACAGGGCTATTTTTGTAAGCAAATGTGAAACATGCTGATGAATATGTTGAGTTTGAAAATCATCTTGGTCAGTGAATTAATTAGATGTTCCTGACAAAGGGGAATAGCCAACATAGCCCACTTCATTCCACCATTTTGTGCTGTTGAATAACTCACCATTTGGTGCAGTTCTGTAGAACTACTGCACAATTCCAGTTTTATGCAATTTATTAATGTTTTAAAACATAATTCATAGCAGTCGTGTAATAGACTATGGGCAGAGAGGTTGGGGGTATTAATATGACCTAGTGGGTAGGATACTTGCCTCTGGACCAAGAGGTCATGGGTTCGAATCCTACCTTCAGCACCATCACTGGGTTCCTGAGCAAGACCCTTAACCCTAAGTTGCTTCAGAGAGACTTTCCCCTGTAGTCTGGGGCAGTCTGGGCTTGCTTTTCAATTATAATTTTTTTCTCAAAAGAACCATAAAATCAAAGAATCAAAGGTGGCTCTTCTATAAAATTGCATAAAGGACCCTTTTTGGAACTGTTGTGAGAGTAGACCGTTGCTTGATGCCACCAAATTTTGTAGTTTGTCATTGATTTCAGAATTTATTTTTGGGTCTTTGACATTTTCAGCATCATCCATTCATATAAAAACCCTCTCTTTCTGCCTCACACTGCTTTTTGGGAGGATACTGTCCATAAAATGACCAGAATGAATATGGAATAGTTAGTTCAATGTTTTAATACACTCCACTTCAGACTTAAATGTTCAGATTCTGTCTATCCATCTTGTTCCTGGCCACCCGCTTCCTCTTTCACCCTCAATTGTTCAGAATACATCCGCGTTTTCCAGTGAATTGGTTCACTTCACAATATGTCCAGAATAAAAGCTTCAGTCTGGTTAACTTGAAAGTGACTATACTACTGAGACACAGTGCATCCTCTTGTAAATTACCTACCATTCAGCCCCTTGTATCAGTAATGATGCAGCAGTGATTCAGGCATATGCCCATGGTTTGAAACACCTGTGGCTCATTACACTCATTACATGACTCATCCTTTGGTCTTAGTCAGTCCTTGTGAAGTCTTCTATATTGCCACATTATTTCGTTGTTTAGTGTTTCCTTTCTATTGCCTTTTACATTTGTTTCGTGTGCTCCTCTTGTAAAGCCTTACATACTCATGTTCTTTTCCACATCCTCCATCTCTGACAGAATGTGAATGCTGCTGAGAGCAAATTAGTCAGCCTAATTTTAGAATAAAAGCCCATGCTGAAAAATACGTTTTGTCCCTGTAACGCAATAGAAAGGCTGACTCAACTCTAGAATTTGATCTTTCCTCTGAGCGAATGCATTGTTGATTTATCTTTCGCAACAATATTCTACATCAAAGGTTATGCTTTATTTTGCACAAAGGTTTTCCACTGACTTGGACGTTCATATCACTAACATGGTCAATAGTATGTGGACAACCCTTCTAATGAGTGGTTAAATTTTATGCACACCCATCGATTTAAGCTGGGTGTGCATATAATCAAGCATACAACTATGCAGTCTCCATTCCAAGATAAAATAAGATAACCCTGTATTAGTTACGCAAGTGGGAAATTACAGCAGCAAAATGGACAGTAAAAACAAAGAAAGTAGAAGCAGTATAACTAATAGAGTAAAAGCTATAGAACATAACAGTTTCATATAAAAATATGATGAACACAGCGGATATATACATGTACACATTGGAGTATTCACATTCATGTTCATAAAATGTCATGGCTCTTGTTATTGTAGGGTGGATACATTTAGAAGCAGCAAAGCAGAATGCCACACAAAATCGAACAGCAGAAGAAGAACTGCGTGCCATTAGTTATATAGATTGGGTCACTGTGGCTTGATCAGTTGCAAGGCCAAGCATCAGCTAGAGGGGTGTAAAGCACACTACTTTTGGCAGTGGCAACACATTCTGTTGAGTGATGAATCACACTTCACGATCTGGCAGTCCAACGGACAGATTTGGCAGATGCTAGGAGAACCTACCTAATTGCACAATGACAGCTGTACTGTTTGGTGGAGGAAGAATAATGGTCTGGGGTTCCTTTTATTTTAACCTTTTGAGCCATAGCCTATTTTTTTCAGGAGTTATTGTTGTTGTTTGCTTGTTTCAGTTTTGTATTATGGTCAATCACAATAATCATTTCAAAGCATTTCCATGAATGTGTCACATACTGTTTTGAGATAAAAGTTATTGTGACTCTTATGAGATTACATTTTGAGGAGAAGGGCTATATTAGGGGTATAAATTGGTATATTAGGGGTATACTGTATAGGTCTCATTGGATGAGATGTTTATACCCCTAATTGGACGCTGCCCTCTTCATCAACGTTTCACTGATAGGCTCACAACGTCTCCAGAGGGTTCAGCAGTCCTGGCATCCTGGGCTCAACCCGCAGTTGCCATCTACCCAGTTTGGACCCAGCTAGAGTTCTTTCGCTTGAGCCAGAGCCTTTGACTGCCCTTTTTAGTAGCTTTAAAGAGGTTCTTTACCGCCTGCCGGTGGGCTTGTTGTCACACTCCCAACTTCCTTGAGTAGTGTTTAAGTTGTGGTTGCTATAAACCCTCTGCAGCCTACTCCGACTGGCCCGACCTTAGATTTCCGGCCGTATCAGCTGCGGGTACCTCAGTATCTTGTGCTCTTAGGCCTCTTCCACTGCATCCTCATACAGTGAGTTCAGTTATATTGACAAGCTGGAGTGATGCGGACCATGGCACAATCTCAGGTCTAAGGTTGGTAAATATAGTCTCAGCACGGAAGCACACTTTTATATATTATCTGTAAGTTAAACTGTTTCTGAGTTATGAAGCCATGCTTCTAATACTGTGTCAAGAGTTTAGACCCTTTTCTGCTTGACAATGGTGCTGTGAACAAAGTGTGGCCCATAAAGAAGAGGCTTAATGTGGAAAAAATGGTCTGACCAGCACAGAACCCTGACCTCAGCTGCATCAAACAGCAAATTGGAATGTCTTATCTCCCACCATCAGTGCTGACCTTGCCAATGCAATGCCCTTAGTTTCGGAATGAAATATACAGCATACATGGACCCAGGTGTCATACATTTGTCCAAGTAAATTATCTTTACATGTTGGAAACCCTTGTTATGGTATGTATTTGAAGTCAAATAATTATGGTGTCTGGTATGCAGATTCACTGGTGAATTAAATGTTTTTTAATGTAGTAGGCCCTGATCCTGGTCATGGAGGACCCCTTTCTTGCATATTTTAGGTGTCTTTAACACTTCTGATCCAACGAATCAGTCAAGTAGCCCAAAGATTCTGGACTGCCCTTGAAAAACCCCGGATATATTAAGGACAGCCGTTGCTTTGCGAAGATGATAGCTATGGAGAGGGGTTGTGTCCATCAGCATTAGAGTGACAGATCTTTTTATTATTTATTTCCTATTTTTAACATGCTCATTTCCTAAATAATAGTGAAACAAAGAGCTTTAAAGTCGCTCTCTTTCTTTGTGTTAAGGGGACTGAGGAAGAGACTGCTTTTAAACATAATCCCTTCAGTGCTAAATATGCCCAGTGTTCACAGTTAATTTTCATCTCTAAAGAGAATAAACGACTGCTACAGATCTCCATAATCAGAAGACGCAGAAGTGCCAGTATAGCTTCACTGTTGTTCATACAAGGACTCCAGCGCGGGTTAACAGTGAGAACCCATCCATCCTGCAGATGATCAGAAATGAGTGCAAAAAAGCACATGAGTGTTTCCATTATATGGAATACCTCAAACACTTCAGCAGCCACTTCCCCTCAAGCACTTTTTAGAGAAGCTAGGCCACGACTAAGTGGTCTGCACAAGTAGAAGATATAAATATATAAATATATATAAGAAATATATAAATATGTTTTTATAAATATATATATTTATAAAAAAAGACAGAACAGAAATAGAAACAAGCTAGAGTCCAAAACAAGCTAGAATAGAGGTCTAAAGAAATGATCAAAAGAATAATCAAAAACCAGAACATAAAAACAGAAGATAAACAAAACACTCGATGTGCAGGGAAAAATAGCCGACAACACTTTGCAAAGTTTGCTGCCGCATCAGGCTGTTTTTATATCAGAGAAACAGAGTCATGTGTTCAAAACTGGTGAATCAGACCTAGTCCTCAGTGTCTTTGTGGAGATGTTGACTGGGTTTTTCTGTTTTTTTATTTCTAATCTCTAACAGATGTGAGCATTAGGTTGTGAGGGCAATATACTGCACTTGGAAAATTGGTTTACATAGTAAAAATAAAATCATGAACAATTTCATCTAGGATTAATGAGGTTTTCTGATTTTGATTCTGATTCCGATTCAAAAGTGGATACTATTTTGAAGACCTTATTCAGTTTATTCAGTCAGTATGAACCCAGAATATATTTTCTGGCTAGTTTCATGGTTGTTTAGCAGGGACATTTTTTGCATTGTATACTACATGGTTTGTGTTGTATGGACAACATTCCGTATTTATGACTATTTTCTGACCTCTCTGTATCCCTTAGAACAAAGTGTCCCATACTGAAATGACCCTTATGAGTTAAGGGGCTAAAGTGGGTTTATGTAAAAATGTTTTTTGTGACATCACAACCAAAGCAGGTTGGTACTAAAAGCAAAACAGGTTGTTTTGTTGTTGATATTTTATATAGGGCCTGTATTTAGTGGGAAGTGAAAGGTGCATTTTTAAAAAGTACCATTTTAAACAATATCCTCGAAGGAGCAGGCCGAGGCAAGTTGAATGCACTGGTAGGTTTTAAATGACACTCTAAAAGAAGAAGGATTTTGTTCCAGTTCTGTACCTTGAAATTTTAAAAATACAAAACCGTCTTTAACATGACAATATCTGAACGCCTTAAAGAAGATCGAAGAAATGCACAAAGAAGCTCCAAGATAAGGTGAACCTGCCAGACAGTTTCTATGAAATATTCCCATTTGTGCACACAGACTCTGAACTCCAAACTCTCGAGAAATTGTCGAACAGATACTGGGAGGCCCTTTTTCTCTCCGCGCAGAGTCTTCTTTTCCTTTTTTTTGTCTTTTTAAGCAGCAGAGCTCTCGAGTGCTGTCTACTTTTCCCACTCACACACACCCATGTGAAGCTGCATATCTTCAGACAGATGCGATGCCTGAGAATAAACAGAACATCACACTCTGCAGTGATACACACAGGCGTGATCACACCTTCAAGCTCTGTCGAGCTTCAGTTAGAGGAGAACACACGCCTCCACATACACACACTGAATAAAATCAGTTTGAAAGAGCCAGTTAGAGAATAAGAGGGGCAGGCAGGGAGAAAGAGAGAAGAAAGAGTGAGTACAGGAAAAAGCATGAAAAATGCAGCATGACCCCATTTATTCCAAAGCTGAATAATGCATCTGCTGGCTGATGACAGTATGCTGTGACATTGGCTGCTTGTTGGTTATGAAGCTCTGTCTCTTTGTTTGCTTGATGTCACCGATAGGCCTATGTATTAAAGGCTGTGGCCCTGACTCTGGCTGCGATGCACGTTACCGAATGCATTATGGATGAACAGTGCCCCAAATATTGTCTGGAAAAAGTGCAAGACCATCACCAGCACAACAAAGGAAGGTCAAACAGTCTCTAGTGCCTAGCGTGTGTGGAGCAATATCAGGAAAATGGAACCTCATGAATGTATAAAAAGTAACATTACATTCACATTCCATTATACTTTTCTCTCTGTCAAACCACACACACCTTTTCAAGGAGAAAACTGTATCTTCTCAATGTTACAACTTTGGGATGTTTTTAGATTTTTCCCCGCATACAGCAGCCATGGTCATCTTTCAGCAACATTTATTGGTATATATGACTATACCTCTATTCATACTTAAGCCAATTAGGAGGATAGCTTATACTCTAAAAAATAAAGGTGTCAGAAAGGTCTTTTTGGAGCAGAATGTAAAATCACAGAGCCATCACTAAAAAGACTTTCAATGCATGGCCATTAAAGAACAAGATGTTTGAGCGTGAAGAACCTTCTCCAAATTTTCTGAAGAACCAGCGGATAAATGAACTTTTCTGTCACTATTAATCTGACATGTAGGTTAATACATTCAGACATGTCTTAGATCCCTTTAACTATTTAACATCTCCTTCAAGAAAATGAGATGCAGTGACGTTTATCAAAGTGAAACGAATGAGCATGTGGGACTGGAGCTTCCTATCACTTTATTAAAGAAATACAATGCTGTCCTTATTGTTGGATGTGCAGTAATAGGTTGCTAAGTGAGTGTGTGCATGCATTTAAAAAATGATCTGTTGTTGGTTTTTGGTTGTTAATGTTACTCAATCAATGCATGTAATCGTGCAAAAATTAGTCATGTTGTGTTGTTTCAGTGAACACAGTGATTTATTTGATTAGTAATTGTTATATAAAACTTCTCCCTACTAGCTCCTGGCATCATCTAATTTCATGTTGTTTTAAACATATTGCCCTCTGTGTGTTGTCTTTTCCTCTGGTCTAACCTCCTTCATGTGTAAATACCCATGTTGCCTTGCCTCATTCTTGTTGATTGTAAGAGTGAATTACCATCTACTCTGTTGCTCTGTGTTTCTGTGACAGCTGGGTAGTGGCTGACATCTAACTTCAACTCAACTGTGTTGCTTCTGCTGCTTTAATTAATTGAACAACACCATATTTAACATCATATAAACACTCATACATGAAAAAGATCCATCTACTTAATTTGCATTCATCAATATATCAACAGGAATACATCCAAAAGCATTAACTTCTGAAACTATACCACTAAACCACAGTAAAGAAAAAAAAAAATCAGAGCTTTTACTTTAAGTGTAAAGTTCAGTTGACATGGAAACATACAAAGACCAAACTGTTATGGAAGGATTTTACTTTTTTCAAAGGAACATTCCAATCCTACCCAGCACTTATGGGTGAGCTGCAGGTATACTTTAAACATTTCAAAGTAACACATCAATCCCATCTCAGCGGTAGGCCAGCTGAAGGACACAGTTGAGCCCCTCGGTCCGAAGTGCATGGCTTTTGGCCAGACTGATGGAAAACTCGAGATTCCATTTGCTGTCTCCATTTTCAACCTCATTTTAGCGCAGTAGTTTTGAAAGATGTGTAATCTGAAAATGATTTTTAGATTCACTGAAAAAAGGTTAGATTCTTTGGGACCATTTGCGCTGATCTGCGATTTGCATGTAACACACAAACAAGGTGGTCCAGCACAAAATATTTTGTAGATTCATATTGCTGCTAGCAAAGTTCCTGAAGTCCTCTTCATGCAGGATTAAAATTACACGCTCCCAGTAGTTGTTACTGACATGTAAGCATTGCTAGCCTTAGCCCTGATCTAAGTCGACACTCTCCGTGTGTGGTACTGGGTAGTATCATTTGCTGATGAGGCATTAGAGCAGAGAAAACACTTAACTAAGCATCAGTGGGATTTCTAGGCCTGTATAAAGGCACCTTCTGTAGTTTTGCTAAAGTATTAGTAGTTCTAAATATTGCATACGTGAGTTTTTAAGGGGATACAGTACTTACACAGCCACAGCAGCACTAATGATCTTCAATCATTTGCTCCCAGGGCTTTTTAGCAGGAATGAATGGAATAGGCCTTTAATCATTTCACATAAACCCAATGCACAAAGTGCTACAGAAGTCCTCTTTATAAATTTGTAGCATTCATATAGTTCACACGGCATAAAAATGTGAGTAATATCTGTTAGCGGTAGGTTTTCTGTCCTGTGAAATATAGGCTCCTTATGTCTGTAAAAATGATTTGTGCTGTCACAGACGGCTAATATCTCCCAATGTCTGCACTACTTAACGATGTCAGTAATAATTACAGAGGAAGCTAGTCATTTTAATCTTGTGTGAACAGTGCTTCAGATACTCAAATACACACTATTATTCAGCAAGGTCTTCATCTGCATTTTTATTTCTTTTTCAGAAAGAAGCCTTTTCAAGTGTACGGAATTCAGGAGCTAGTCACAAATGTATTGTAGTCTTTTGTCATGAACTATATCTGAACGCAAGTCTTATCCATAGAGATTTACAACAGTAGGCAAGTGGAAAGTAAGGAGCTGTGCTCAGTCACTTTTATTGGTAACTTATGGCAGTAATGTTCCTGCTTGTACAGAGAAATTCATCTCTGTTTCCAGAGTATGTGGCAGTGTGTTGTCTTTTTAAAGACTGTGAACTAATACCATTTATAGTATTTTGTTTTTCACTGACTCCGGTTTCCTCCCACCACCAAAAACATGCGTGCTTTGGGGAATAGGTGAATTGGACACTCTAAATTGCCCATAGGTGTGAATGTGAGCATGAATGGTTGTCTGTCCCTATATGTGGCCCTGCGACGTGCTGGCGACTGTCCAGGGTTTACCCCACCTTCGCCCATTCCAGCCCCCTCATCCCCCCAACCCCAACCCTGAATGGAGGAATAAGGGGTTGATAATGGATGGATGGATGGATGGATGGATGGATGGATGTTTTTCACTGTTGAGATTTGCCATAAGGTGTACAGTAGTTTGTGTTGCTGCTTCACAGCACGAAGGTCTTGGGTATGATCCCCAGCCAGTACAGCAGAGCATCTTTTCTGTTTTCATGTTCTCATTGTATCCGTGTGGTTTTCAACCAGGTGCTCTGGTTTCCTCCCACAGTCCACAGTCATACATATCAGGTAAATTGGAGATGCTAAACTGTCCCTAGTTGTGCATGACTGTGTGTCTGGTCTAATAAGGACTGGCATCCTGTCTTTCACTCTATGACCGCTGGGACAGGCTTCAGCATCTCCTACAACCCCGATCAAGGATAAGCAGCACAAATAATGAATGAGTGAGATTTGCTTTCTTTTAATTATTTACCTTAGCAATGTGATTGCGGGATCTAAAAGGAGGGGTCTGCAATAAATAAAAACACGAATAAATGCAAATGCAAGACACAAGATAGTCTAAAGGCAGTGATTCTCAAACTTTTTCTATCATTCCCCTCTTGGTAGAAAGAAATATTTTCACACCCCACCTCAAAAAAACAATGACAGAAAAGCCTAGATATAACTTTATTTAGATAACATCAACATAATTAACATTAATTTCTTCTGTATGACACCATATCTATAGTTGCAGGGAGTATGTGTGTGGTTTCTTACACTGGGCAATTCTGTATGTGACTGTATGTTGCCATTAGTGCTTTGCTGTTTACTGATGCAGATTTTACAAAGTGTTTTTCCTTTCAAAGCAAGATATGCTTCATCATATTTGCTTTTAGGCATATTGTTTGCCGGTTATCGGCACTTGCCTCATCTCCCTCAGAAGCACCACCTGTTTTTCTTTCAGTACCTGTTAAATATCGGTCCATTTTGAACCTCTAAGGCTCTGAGAGCAGTGAATAAGCAGGCTGCTAATGTAACTGATGTGGATTCTTTGTTCCGCTGTGAAAATGACTCCAATGTTAAACATTAGTTTCGCTTGAATTTCCACCAGATCGTTTTCGACCCACCTGTCATGACTCTGCGCCCCACACTTTGAGAAGCACTGCTTTAAGGGATGGCAAAAACAGCAGCACAGCAGAAACAAAAAGGACAATAAACAGATTTAACATAAACAAATTTTATAAAGAGATAAAGTATGTGTGAATGAAACAACCCTCAGGTTTTCAAACTTCAGATTATGCAAAATATTAAGGGAATTAATATAACACACACACACACACACACACACACACACACACACACACACAGAGAACTAAATATTTCATGCTGCCTGCCGTAAGTGAAGAGTGTTTATGAATTATTTAGATTAATTAAACTTCTAAATAGTTGATGACATCAGAAGTTACCTCACGAGACTTCGGCTACATTTTTCTACATTCATGCAGAATCCTCTACATTCTTTTTTGACATCTGTGCTAGCCTCTGGTAAAACCAGTGCTTGTATATGGTGTATAAGTGTGTGAGCATGTCAGGGTTAATGGGCTCAGTGTCTCTTTTTTCTTCTGAACTGATCTATGATGCCTAAGTGGAAAGTTTGGTACTCACTTAAAAAGTGACTTGGGGTTCATCTTCGGCGGAGTTGATTTGTTGAGCTGAGCCTAGGAGTATGTACATGTAAATCTAGAAAAGCAGTGTGTAGTAGAATTTATGACAATTTATGATCATTCAATGTTTCAAGAGTGTGTTTTTTGCAGACTAGAATATTTTCTGGGTTCACCACAAGGCCTTTTATAGTGTGTGTGTGTGTGTGTGTGTCTGTGTGTGTGTGTGTGTGTGTGTGTGTGTCTGTGTGTCTGTGTGTCTGTGTGTCTGTGTGTGTGTGTGTGTGTGTGTGTGTGTTGTATCGAGCAATAATGGGAATAATTTTGCTTCCAGTGAAAGTACGTATTTGATGTTATCTGTGAGTAAGGGCAGGCATCAAACACATGAGGGTTCTCCTTGAGTCACAGTCTAAATCAGCAGCTTTAAAATAACTCCAAACAGCTCCAGGACTTGCTATCTGATTTATAACTCCCCATAAACATAACAAAATATAAAGCACATGAATTCTGTAGTAGAATCAGGTATTACTGCAGAAAAACCTATGATCTTCTCAATGGCATGTTCTTGCATTTTCATTTTCCCCTGAAGTCTAGTTATGGAGCACCAACAACCAAATAATCACTATTGTACATGACCAGCTTGATTTTACTGATTTAAAAAGGCTGTTTTTTCTGTGCCTTTAATACTGACACAGACCTGGAATAAGTATTTAGTGTGAGTAAAGTGTACATTTGTCATGTATGAACACACCACACCACAGAACACAGTGTGAGCAGCACAAAACTGTTCTCTGTGTTTAACCCATTCACCAAGTGAAGTCATGGCCAGCCAGGAACACAGAGCCGGGGAGCAGAGTGTGAGGACAGTAGCTTGCAAGAGTACCTCAGTGGAGTCACTGGCTTTGACTGGATTCGACTTTCTGATTACAGGGGCAAATTCCTAACCACCAGCTGTTTAGATGTTTAATTCTTTTATATATGGGGGGTCCTCGAGTTACAACCGTCTTGACGTTTCAAGTGCTCACTACCCCACCCACTCGACTTACGTCATTAGCATCGTAAAAATAGAGACTATGTGGGTGAACTGGTTGGTTGCGCACGGCGGAGGAATACGCAGTTATGCGGTGTATGAGTGAGGGAATTTCCCTTTTCTCTTTTCTGTGGCTTAATTGTGTTTTTATGATTTTACAACTGTGTTAGGATCGGTAAGTGACTTAGACTAGTGTGTTTCTAGCACTGCCGGAGACAACAGTTCAGTGTAACCTGTACAGCATGTATACAGGTTTACCTTCACATTTTCTTTAAGTGTAAAGTATTAAGCTGAGTTTAAAATGAAGTTAAAGTGTTTTGGGAGGATATTTAGAGACTTATTTATACCATAACAATCTACATTATTTACTTTTTACCCCATCACAAATTTGTGTTTTTTAACTATACACTCTTGGAACGTAACCCCAGCGAGTATCAGGGGTTTACTGTATATATATATATATATATATATATTAGAGGTAGGCATAGATTATTTTTTTTAATCTAGATTAATCTAGGTTAAAATACCCCCCTCCCCCCCCAAAAAAAAAAGATCCCAATGCCTGTTTTTATAGTGTAAACCATAAATATGCCTCCAAATGTTCTCCCAGATCACTTT
>JBBIGB010000156.1:8859988-8870581 GCA_037577075.1 Alestopetersius hilgendorfi
TGAATACTGTGTCATCAAACATCCCAAGCTATTTTCAACACTTTTCATTGGTTAATAATTTCTAAATTTTACAGACCAACATGGAGACTGACCAATAGTATTGATTTATGAAAAAAAACAACAAAGACCAAAGGTGGAGTTACGAGGTTTCCGCCTGACAGCGACGATATATATATAGAATATGTTTACATACATGTGAACACAGTGATGACTGCACTGGGCCACGTTCTCATATGGGTTCACTCTCTCTGTGACCTCTGTATTTGCTCTTTTTCAGGCCAGAGTGAAAAACATTTCTGTTTGATGCAAAGTTTCTGGATCTGCCCTCTTCTCAATGACCAGCTCATGCTCTGGACTCTCAAATCAGAATTCTCCTACATCATGAATTAGCTGCAGGCTGTCTGTTTTGAGGCAGGCAACTGTTGCTTGGTGCTGATGCTTGTGTCTGTGGATCCAATAGCAGTTTTCTGAATCCTCAGGTGTCTACTGGTTACTGATTTAAGACCGCTCATCACTTTTCTCTGGCCATGTTGTTTCTGCTTTCGTACTGCCTTAGGGACTGACTCATCCAGTGCTTAAACATTACATGGCATTAGTACATTGTAATGGAGCATTTTACCTCTGCCTAAGGCACACGCTGGCTTTATTTCACACACTGGACTTTTTCCAACGTATAATGTATCATCTCTGGGATTTTCCAGGCCCTTCTTAATCCTAACACAGACCCTGTCTTCTGCAACAAGTACAGCGTTTCTCTTTTAGGTTCATAGTATGTTTTACTTCTCTTGTTTGCCTCATTCATCTGCCACTGCCAGTTCAGTGCATATTCTTGCTTTGACTTTTCTTCTTCCTTTTCTTAAAGTCCAAAGATGAGATCATTTGTTAAGTGGGATGGTCTCCTAAATAGCAGTAAATGGATAGTCTCTTTTGGCATACAGCTGTTCCCCCTGTTCCCTATATGTTCCCTATTGTTTGCTTTCTTTACCTCATTCAGGGTTCTTAGAATGGACAACACCTTGTGACTGAATTTACTCGAAACAGTAACTTGATTGGTGCCTGTGGTTTAATAAAAACTGCATGTAAATCTATTGTGAATCTAATATTACATATAATTCAAAAAGTTGACATGACTGAAACATATATATATATATTTGCACTTTTTTCAAGGCAGTCTAATGCAACCATTTCTAATGGTGCCATTGCATACAAATGACTTGCTAGCAATGTTTAGTTACTTCTGTTTAATGCATTTGCAGACTAGCTATGAAATACTCAATGTCCCAGGATCTATTCCAGACTCATTCTACTCCTAACTGGTCCGTCTCAGCATACAGGCATTTGTAAAGCAGTTTTTTGTAATGTTCTGGAAATACTATTTGGCTTTTTGTGTTTAACATTAGCATGCCCTCTTTTGGCACAATAAGATTTTTCCACTGATGCGGCGGCAGACTGACTTTCACTGAATCTTGAGTCATTGTTTTCTTGTCTGGTTTTTCCCTCTGCTTTCTAAGTTCCAATATCCTCACAGCTGAGCTTGTAACAGAGCTTGTTATGACATGCACATCGCTGTTCCATGTTCTCCTTCCTCAGCTACATCCTGCACAGCAGGGTTCGATGTAATGGCTGTGATCCACTCAACATCATGGTGTCTTTGTGTCTTAGTGGCAGTGACAATTACTCCAATCACTTCAGGTGAACATTTGTTCATTACATTACATTAAATGCATTTGGTAGACACTTTTATCCAAAATGACTAACAGTTTGAAGAAGCACTCAAGTTTCAGGGCAGTGTGAGAACCAGAGGAGAGTTCTAAGTATATTACACTCGCTCATGTATTCTATGTTCAGTGGTGTACTTTTCCAGTCTGGTACTACCAAGTGATTTTGGTGAACTCTGATACCCACTGATGCTCAGTCATCATCAGATCAATAAGCGTATCATTGTTATTGTAAATAGTTAATGCAAAAAACAGATAGCCTCTGAACTGCCAACTTCAAGGGTTGAACTAAAGCTTTCCTGAATGTAGATGTTAGTTTTTCTGCAGGTGTTAAGGGATGTGAAACATAGCCGAATTTATTTTCTTTGACAAAACATCCCTCTTTTGAAGCATCAGTGTGCAGAACAAATGGGTCCTTGAACTTTGGGTAAGCCTCTGGGGGAAGGAGGTTATGCAGTACCCCAGTGAGGTACTTTAAAGCATTTTGGTGTACAGGTTCCCACATTACCTTTTAATGTCATGTTGCTTGTCCTGATCTTTTTGTTTTCCCGACATCCTAACCCTCAGGATTTGGGCCTGACTCCTCAGTCAGCAGGTCATGGAGGCATTTTGCACAGTGAAAGACATCACACCAACATCCTTTGTAGAATCCCAGAAGGCCTGGGAGTTTCCGCAGTTCCTTGACATTCATAGGTATTTTGCTTTCTAATGCTTAACGGCTGCAATTTTCTTTTCAGCTGAAATTACGATGTGACGAATTTCATTTTTAAACAGGTCATACTTGTTAGGTCTTAATTTGGTGTCATTCACTCCCTGACATTTCAGAACATCTTCAAGATGTGTGAATGTATGGCGACTGGCAGCCCGCAGACCGCATCTACCCCGCCAGAGCTTTCCATCCAACCCTGCAATGGAAAATAACTGGACCTCTAAGGAGCTAGAAGGAAATGTTCTGAGAGTGGGGGTTCTCCTTATATTAAAATTAATCTTATATTATTGAATCAGGAATAGCCTAGTGAGGAGGGAAATATATGTTCCTACATTTATTTTTTTCTAAATCAAATGAAACAAGCCTTCAATCTGTCAGTAATCCACCGGTCATGACGCACGCACTTCCGGGTTCACTAAGTGCGGCATGTGCAAATGGAAATGACTTTCAGCTGTACCGAGTTAAGACTGATGTGTGTGTGTGTATATAAGGAAGCCGAAACAGATACTTCTGTGCAAATCGTTGTTTATCGTCTCTGAGGACAGTGGAGTAACCTTCCTTATTTTTAGATTTTTAATAACCATGTGTTTACTGTGAAATATCCGAGTTTGTTTCAACCAATTTCTAAGTTTCATATGAGTCTGTTAACATTGACAAAGGCTAAAAAATAACAGAAATTTGGAAGGAAAATGAATACATCAAATAATAATGTTACTTAAGATACAATATTAATTGTATTTTATTTTAGGAGAGCATCTGGCCCTCACAGTGTCTGCCGGGAAAGACTTTGGCCCTTGGACAAATGTAGTTGACAATCCCTGATGTATGGCTTTAAGGATGTGGAAAACATACTTTCTTTCTCAGTCCTTCCAAACTCTAGATTGTGCTATGCTGAAAAGTAGAAGATCTTTTTTTCTTCTGTAGGCCCTCTTTTAGGTCCTCACTAATGCAACCTTGATGATATGCCTTACAATGATGAAACCCGCTGAACCAGTAATTGCCTCCAAGGTTATCAAGAAGGATGATTTTTTTAAATGAACGCTTTTCTTGGCAAATATTAAAGATGAGATTTTACTTCCTCAAACAAGAAATGTGGTCTTGGATGGTTTGACCACTTGTTCAGTGTCTGTCCTTACATTTTCAATAAAGCCAACCTCATCTTTGGTTCTGGCAAAGGTACCAGATGTTTCTTTGAGCATTGCTCTTACAGGGGTCTGTTGTTTTGTCAGATGTTTAAGATTTACTAGTGGATCCCATAATGTGCCTCTTGTTTCACTTATGTTTTCTTTTCAAAACAAGCTAGCTGTTAACTGAACAGAAGCTATTGTAGCTGTTTTGTCCTCATCAGTGTAAATAGGACAACAGTCTTTCACTCTGTTTAAACTGTCAATCACTGCTCTGGGTGGCAAGGCGATTTTATTGTTAGTGGTGTTGTAAACATTGACATTGATTTTGCAAGATTTGTGAAGGATTGTTGACTGAGAGTGTATCTTCTACCCAGTGGCGCAAAAAATGGGGTATTGAGTATCTGCGCATATGTGCATATGTGCACACTGCCAGGGTGGGCATCAAAACAAGGGAGGGACAGAAAAAATATCATTGGCATTTATGTTTTAAAACTGTTCTTGTGCTTTTAAACCATGTGCTGTTTAAAGTATTTAAGAAACGTAGGGCCTGGCCACTGGCAGTAGATGTTATGACCATCGATTCTGTCGCAATCGGGGGGTAGAAAAAAAGTGAGTAGTTGCGCCCCTGCTTCTATCCCTTATATATGGCTTTCCCTCATCTGGTTTAAACAACTTAGTTCACTGAGATTTTTCACATCACATCTAACACAAAAGGGACCACAGTGACAACAACTGTTGAGCTGGAAAGGCTACAGGTGTTTTTTTGTATTAGATATCATTGTCTTTAGTAGCAATTTAGCAATGTTTCAACCTTTCCCTTTCCAAGACTCAGTGAATTTTTTAGTAAGTGTCACGGTCGCTCTCCCCGTACATTCCATCCCATGAGTGCCTCCCCATCCCATGAGTATTAGTTGTCCTGTTCATTTTTGTCTTAGTGTCTTCCCTCCTTTTTTCCCTTGTACCCTTTAGAGTCTCCCAGCACTGTGTGTATCACGTCCCATCTTGAGTAGTTTCACCTGTTTCCCATCCAGTGCACTATTTATAGACCAGCCTGACCCCGAACCAGCGTGCCGGTATTGCCTCAACCTAAGTGTGTGTGTTTTGTTCCCCTATCTTGTCTGGTTTATTATAGTTCTTGTCTCTAATGTCCTTGTTGTTCCTTTTTGTTTTGCAGGCTCGTGCTTCTCATCTTTGAGTTTGGTGTGTTCGCCCAGAAGTTATTCTGATTCTGTTCATCCACGTTTATCTCATCTGTCTGCTGAGACAGCCCTGTTTTGTTACGAGCCTTGCTGTTTATTTGTTTTGCTTTGTGTTTGCTGTTGTCTCCCTGGGTCGGGGTTCCTTTGTTCCTGCGTTGTTTGTGTTGATTAAATATAGTATTTCTTTTCAAATAGTTTGGCGTCCTCCCCTTTCCCTTCTACACACCCACCTTGACAGTAAGTATACATTGTCTTTAAACTCTGTGTCAGAAATTTCACTTTTTTTGGTTTTATGACCTATTCAATGGCGTTTCTCTACCACATCTTTACTGACTATCATTCGCACCAGTGGATCTGTTCATCTAGTTAGTTTGGACTTTGGTTCAAGCAAATTGAAACACACTTCAACCCAGGCTTGAAATGTGATTTCTGTGCCATTTGTTGGTTTTAAGTTCAACATTCCCTCATTTTCCATGAGATCACTGATGAATGGGGTGTGTGGCAAATGCTTGGACCTCCTTTCCTCACTAAAAATGGATACTTGTGCTCACTTTGTTCATGGCACACCACCCCAGGCACTTTTTATCAATTAGCTGTGTGAAGCTTCTGTGCTTGGTGGGGAAATTATTCAGTTTAGGAGGATAATCGAAGTGTACTGATCCATGCTGGTTACAACCTCTGTACATTTTCTGGTGTCTTCCAGTCTGTATCCCCTAGAACAGTATGTGTAACTGTCACAATTTGGTACAGTCTTGTACTTTGTACACCACTCACCGGTTTTATTCTCTGATGCAGCAGGTTTGTAGCAGATTTGCTGTAAAATAGCAAGACGTTTTCTCTTGCTGGCTTAGTAACTGTATCTAGAACTGAATCAACCATGTCATTCGTATTCATTTTAATGTGCAACCTGCTTTTTTTCTCTGATAACAGTTCAGCACTGGTGGCCATGGACAGCAGGTGACCTCTCATATCTGCTTTAATTTAAAAAAACGTGACAATGCACTGAAAACTCCAGTTTTGCTCTCGAATGTATTTCAGGCCAGACTGGGCTTGTTCTGATGCAAGCAGTACTCCCTGGAGCAAGTAAAGCATTTGAACCAGAAAATCCAGGGTTGTCTCACCTGAATCCTGTATAGACTTACTCAATGCTGACACACCCACAGTTGAAGTCAGTGGCATCTTTTTTTCTGCATAGAGAGCTTGAAAGATCTGTCTGAGGGTGTGGAAAGTGAGACATGTTCTGCTTTCTAAATAACTTCTCAATTTGCTCCTGGACTCACGGCAAAATTACAGCCTGCATTCTTCCCTTTTCTGCCTTCAATCTGATGCTCAAGGCTGATAAAAGTTCATTTATCATTTTGATTTGCCTCACCAACTTCTCTGATCATTTTAATGACCTTTGGATAGCTTTTCGAAGATATGTAGCGAGTGTTGCTCCCCATGGAGTCTCTGCCCCTGTGAAGCATGCAGCCCATCCTTCTCGGCATGGGCTCCAGCTCCCTTGTTAGGTGTGGCTCTGTCAGTTATCCCTCAGTAGCCAGTGATTCCTGGATAACCGTTGCACTTGCTTGTTCCTTGGCTCCTTCCTCAAGGATGTCCTCTGTGTTCATTAAATCCTCTGGTGTTAATGCACACACATGCAATGCAGTTGCCAACTAGCTAACAGCACTTTCAGTTTTCCCTCAATCAAATTATACTTTTGAGTCCTTCATGGATGCGTTGTCTCATACAGCAAAAGTTTGATCTCCTCCCTGGATTTTACATCTTGCAGAGTTTGTAGAAGTTACAGGTCAATTTACATTTCATTATGTCTTTTTAGAAACTAAGGCTATTTTTATACCAAGATTTCTCAATCTGCAATGAACTGTCAATGCCTGTATGTGCCAGGTGCCTGATCCATTCTCCTTATGTGCAGTGTTTGGCAGTAACTGTAATTTGATTATTTTTTTAGTGACGTGGTAATTTGACGCATTCTGACTTTAAAATGTATAATTATATTACCATTACAATTTTAAGTAACTTTACGTTATGAATAAAATCAAGTGCTTTAACATCTATATTGTAAAAACAGAAATAATAATTCACAGTAAGCTGTCAGAGGCAGCAGATATCTGTCTGAGAGTCGTACGCCTGACATCGTCTACGAGAGACCTACCGTCTCAAACAAAACCCAAGTGAGTACAGAGAGTGAGAAGTATGTGTTCTGTAGCTGGAAATATAGCCATTACTTTAAATTCATCTCGTTTAAAGGCAAGAACATTATCGTAAGTTGTTGTAGGTTTGTAACACTTAATAATAAAGTGTCTTTAAGCTGACCTAAGAGTGTGTCTGAGCTGATTTAAGAGTTTCGTTAGAGGGTGGGGCAGTAACTTTTAATTTAACTAGTAATGTAACTAATTACTCTCGAAAATTACTTTTGAATCATATTAGTAATTTGATTACTTTTATAGGGAGTAATCAGTAGTTTAATTACATTTTTTTAGTAACTAGTCAAACACGGCTTATGTGTGAGCTTGCACACTCAGAAACATATTCTTGCCCAATTTGTACCCTGCATGTGCTAACATTTTAGTTTGGATTGAAAATTTAATTGCTCTCTAAATTGCACTAAATGGAATTGTTAATAGTGTCTCTTTATTTAAAGTAAATGCAGTAGACTGTATGACATAAAAAGCAATAAGCTGCTACTACAACTGCTACTGTACAATTATTACTAATGCTTTACAAAATGCATTTTATTTATGTTTCTGTTGGAGCAAATGTAATACTCTAAACATGTAGAATAAAGATTCACAGCAATTTTGGAGTACATTTGTCAGTTCATTACAATTTTTATGTAATGTTAAGAGCAGAAAAGCAGCTGGAATCTTTAATTTTTTAAAGAAAAAAGCTAACAACTTAATATTATTGCTGTTATTTCCTGCAGTGGGCTGGTGCCCTGTCTCATGCCCACTGTCACTGAGATGGGCTTCGGGTACCTGCAACCATAGTGTGGATGTAGCGGTTACAGAAAATGAGTGAGTGAGTATTATGATTATTATTACAATGATGATGATGATGATGATGATGGTTATTATTTTTTTCATTTTTTTATTATTGTTTGGTCGATTCATAAGATCAACAAACATGTATCTTTAAAATCTAATCAGGATTTTTAAAAATGAAAATCATATGAATATCTTTTAAAAATATATGAAATATACGAAAATATTGACACTTGGGTGGGACATCCCTTTAAGTAGTCAAGGCAGGGTCTGCTGACTCCGAACAGCATAATGTGTTTAGAGACAATTCACTATAAAGACCTCTCCGGGGGGAAACAGGCTGAAAAGATATGAGAGTATTTAGCAAAGGCAATAGAGACCTTACCAGGGGCAGAGATGCTAATCAGTGCTGGCCGTTTGCCATGCATTCATTTCCAATTCTGACGAACGAGATGGGAATTGAACGCAGTCCAGCGGCAGCTGGGCCCAATTGCAAGCTATATTGTGCAAGAGCACAAGCTATTCAATCAAAGATGCAGATAGAGGCAGCTGCGGGACAAGAGAGTTATTACATTAGCGGCTGAAGTTAGCGTTGGCCAATCAATGTTGTTTCATCAAAAAGTGTTTCTTTCATCTTAGATGAACATGGATGAATTGCAAAGCTCTGTCGTGCCACCACAAAGGTGCAGAAGCCGAATGAACCTGATTGAATGCAGCTGTAGTTTTATGCGTGGGGGTGTTTCTGCGTCTGTGAATGGCAGCAGAATGATGCTGTTGTTTAGTGCAGCTCAGCTGCCTGTGTGGGTGAGTGAGTCAGACATGAGATACTGACACATTTCACTCTTATCACCTCATGCACAGGAGCACCCTG
This sequence comes from Alestopetersius hilgendorfi, assembly GCA_037577075.1. Classification (NCBI taxonomy): domain Eukaryota; kingdom Metazoa; phylum Chordata; class Actinopteri; order Characiformes; family Alestidae; genus Alestopetersius; species Alestopetersius hilgendorfi. The sequence goes on from JBBIGB010000156.1 coordinate 8,868,597, forward strand.
AACTTTCTCTCTCTGACTCTCTCTCTGGCTGACCCACACAGGCACTACACAAAACGCCACACTGGAAGATGCCACTGCCACTTCTAGTGCCCTCCCACTCCCTATGATTACTTTTAATATGATCGATACCATTCCTGAATAGCAACAGTTTACAGCAAGTGAGTTCAATGAACATGAATAATAACAATTTACAGTCTTCAGATTATTCTATTGATCATGAAAAACCAAGCTACAACATTTAATTATACAGCACCCACGCCAATGCATTAATATTAGAATTAAAAAGTGAGGGGAGCAATTATTTACACATTTCATTAATTTTTGTAAACCAATTACTGCTGCCATTTTATTAGGTGTCTTCAGGTGGGGCCATTACATGCCACATGGAGCTATCAAGATGAAGGTGATGGAGGTTCTACCATCCCTGTCAAATCACGAATCTTTTAGAACAATGAGCTTTGAAGTTTTTTCTGTAGTAATTTAGCTCATCGTGTTTGGGGGAGAAAAAAAGATTTATCAAATGATCCCAAGAACACCATACCCAAGACGAGAGCACTCTGGGAAATGCTATCGAAGGAAATATAGGGTGATGTTCCAGGGTGTATCAGAGGAGAATTTAATCTGAATTTAGGGAAATGTTTCAGCAAGACAATGGCCCCATAACAAATGAAGTCTCGGTTGAAGGTGTATGCATAGCCTTTCCTAATCGCCTGACTTGGATTCTAAAGTAAACGGGCCAAACTTAATCCAGAATCCAGTTAAAGGATAATCATGTTTAATTATTCTTATCAACAGCTTACTTTATCAATTTCATTTCATAAAAAAATGTCTTTGCTCATGTTCATTTATAGAGGTACAAGAGTAAAGGTAGCATATTCAATAGGGTGGTAGTAGCCTAGTGAGTAAAACACTTGTCTGTGAACCCGATGACCACAAAGTTGCAGGTTCAAACCCCCACTTTCTACCATTGTGTGTTTGAGCAAGACACTTAACCCTCAGTTGCTTTGGTGGGACTGTCCCTGTAACTAATGATTGTAAGTCGCTCTGGATAAGCATGTCAGCTAAATTCCACTTTACCTTTACCATACATAAATAATGGTTTTGTCTAATTGTTTGATCCTCAGTATATGTTAGGTTTGCATTCACCCAAATCTATGTCGATGTCAGTGTTTAGCAGTTCCTTGTTGCAAGTACCCTTGTAGTAATCAGAATTAGTAATACAGCAGATTAATTGCATGTATAAAATCTCAACAGTACTCAATATCAGGTCAGTCCAACAATTGATCTGTTATCGGTAACATTAGACAAATACCGTTTTCAATACCACAGCATGCCAGGATCGGATTAGCTAGTTAATGTAGATAGGAAGGCCATAACAATTAATTAGCATTCATCACATTGCGAACTGTACAAAGAACATCTAAAACTTGCTTCAATACAGCAAAAGCTTAAAGCACTTTAACAGCAAGTGAGAGATGAGTTAATAGCTAACAGACATGCTAAGGGGCAGCTGGTAGCCTAGTCCGGGTTCGATTCCCAAGACCGCTAGGCACTGCTGAGGTACCCTGAGCAAGGTACCCTCCCCACACACTGCTCTCTGGGTGCTGTGTTCCTGGCTGCCCCCTGCTTCACTTGGTGAATGCTGTGTGCTGTGGTGTGTTCACGTATGACAAATGATCACTTTCACTTAAACCACTCAGCACTCTACAGCATACATTCTCAAAACTCAAACAAATTGGACAGTAGAAAATTCTAAGTAAGAAGAAATACATAGTATCAACAGTACTTGATATTAAGCCAGACCGATCTGGTATTGATATCATTAGACAAATACTGTTGTTGATATCTCTCTTTAAGTCATCTTAAGACTAGTTTATTGATTTAGGCCATGTCCACACGTACACGGGTATTTCTGAAAACGGAGATTTTCCGTTTTCGTTTTTTAAAAAAATCGCGTCCACACGAGCACGTTTTCAAAAATATCT
>JBBIGB010000156.1:8876902-8887489 GCA_037577075.1 Alestopetersius hilgendorfi
AAGAAATAAGTAAGCAGTAGGAAAGTGTGATTTTAGTCACCAGTGGAATATGTGATAAAACCATCATGCAGCTATAATATAATATAATAAAATAATATTAAAATAAAAAGTGTGTGGGCAGATCTCCCCCATATGAATAAAAAATATATTTTTTTTTTTACTTAATTCATCCATTAGCAAAATAATTTAGTGTATAAGTAGATTGAATCATACTTTTAATGACACCCTAATTTGTTTTTTATATTGCTGCTTTTTCTTTTTCTAATAAGAAGTCCCATGTGACCAAAAGACTATGTTTAATATGATAAACCTAGTGAATGTTGATGCAAGGATTGAAGGATATCTAGTTACAATTGCAGAAAGTATGTCGACCGTGCTAGTTTTAAAGCTGCTTCAAGCTGTGAGCCGGCCAGATTTGGAGAACTTGTTTTGCCCGGTGGGTAGGCCAAAGTACAGCATTATTAAACATGAACCTTCATTTTGAATATACAAGAACTCTGTGCACTGGATAGCACCAGGATACTGAAATCAAACAATGTTTCTGTGCCGTTACATGACCCGAGGCCTGTATTTCACATTCACACAGAGGATGCCCTTCTCCTTTTGATCTTACTCTTCTTACAAGAACCCTTTTTTTTATTACACTCATGGTAAGATTCTTGAAGTAGCATCATTATAGGCAGCATTCATATTTAGCTGCACACTTTTTGTTCTATTGAAAGAAAGTAAGTCACTTTAACTTACATTTCCCACAAACTACAGGCACCACAAATGAACTGATATTTGCCAGTCCTTTGAAACAGTTGATGAAATGCACACTAAAAACTTCATCCTTTATGAGGATCTAAAAATATTCTCTGTTCATAGAACAATATAACAGACTAAAATATGAGGCACTGAGTATGCCTTCACACAAATATAAGTTAATAAAAGGTCATAAGATCATTTAAAAAATTGAGAATATTTTGTGACCGTTCTTTTGACCTTTGAAAGTGTCTTTCCATCAATTATCTCACTTACAATGAAATTCTTTTTTTTCTGTGGAACCGCTGAACGATCCCGATGTGGCATGCTTCTAAGAATGTAGGCTAACTCCATTGTCACGGTTCGCTTTTCAGTTTCTGTGTCTGTCTTTCTGCTTTGTTTTTCTGTTCAGGTTCTTTTATTTTGACATCTGTTTTGTTCTGTAGTCACGTGTCTGTTGTTGTCAGCTGTTTCTGTTAATGCGTTCCTTAGTTTCTCAGCTGCCTTGTGTTCACGTTCTGATTTAGTTAGTATTTCTGCCTGTTTCTGTTAGTTAGCCCTCATGTGTCCATCACCTCACTTTCCCTGCCTGTATCCTGCATTTTGACCTGTTCTTGTTCCTGGTGGCCATCGCGCCCGTTTTGTTTCTCTTTTGTTTTCTGTAAATAAAACTCACGAGCATGTAAACCTGCCTGTCTGGCCGTTCCTGTTTGCCCCGAGGGAGACATGTGTGCCCAAAATGATGTAGCTACATGCACACATGATCTAATGCTTTAATAGTATTATTTAATGCTTTAATAAAAATCTAAGGCATTAATAGTGAATTTGAAGGAACATTACTGTGAGAATCCGAATGAATTTTTGAGGTCAGGTCAGAGGTGGGCAAACTTTTTGACTCGCGGGCCACAATGGTTTCTAAAATTTGACAGAGGGGCCGGACCAGGAGAGGAGAATGGTGTGTTTGTGTGAGCTAATAGAAATTAAGTGTAAAAAACATTAGATGAAAAGATTTGGCCTTTAACAGGCAGCAAAACACCATTGTGCTTAGTTTATTGCATCTAAATGAAGCAGAGAGTAACCGTAATGCATCACACTCAAGGGTCAACGTCTTTTAGGTGCGCCATCTGCTGGGGAAAGATGGGAATTACAGCTAGATAAAATGATTGAGGTGTCTTTATAATAAAATTTAATGTAATAACATAACGTGGACGAGTTCGGCAGGCAGGATTAAAAAGCCAAAGGGGCCGTATATGGCCCACGGGCCGTAGTTTGCCCATGTCTGTGTCAGGTACTGATGCAGGTACTGTTGCCTGTTTTTGGCCTAAAACTGACCATGGGCATTTTTGTACAAAAGAAAACCACACACTGAAATTAGAAATCCTCATTTATTTCTCTTTTGTTATGCTGGGCAATGACTCAAAGGAGATAAACGAACTGTTGGGTTTTCAGAAACAGTGACAGTGTGCATGACCAAGCCTACTGGACTCTTACTGGACTCCTCTTCCTCTTAATTCTCTACATTCTTACTGCAGTTTTGTATCCTAGTCACTTTTACAGTGTCACCCACTCATGAGGAGGTGCAGTGACTACGATGGCCTACAGTATCAGAGTCCACCTCTGTTGTGTCTGCAAACACAATAGCTGGTTTCCTAGTGGTCAGGGAGTTGCCTCTGCGATCAGAAAATCATGGGTTTGAATCCCAGGACTGCTAGTGGAACCACTGAGGTGCCTTGAGCAGTTTACCGTCCCCACAAACTGCTCCCCGGGCGCTGTGTTCCTGGCTGCTGATGAATGGTTAAATGCAGAGGAAGAATTTTGTGCTCACGCCGTGTGCTGTGGTGTGTTCGTTTATGACAAATGGACACTTTATACTTTACACAAGATCTCCCCCAGGACGCATGGAAATACCCCTACCTCATTATGAACTGAGCGTAGCATAAGCAGCATTAAGTACTTTCCTTTGGCTACATAATAGCAACAGGTCACTTCATTTTTCTAAACCTTTTCTACCAATTATATGGGTGTACAGTGTAATTACAGCAGTGGACAATGTTAATGTAAACTTGAACAATACTCTTCCAGGAACCACACTTAGAAAAGTGGCTCTGCTGCACTACTGTACTTCAGAATAAAGTGTATATAGTGCTTGTGCTGAGTCATAACCACTGTGATAAGCAATAAATGTCTGAAAAACATAAGGGTTCTGTAATCCTCTAAGGTATTTAAAACAAGTTATGTGCTATGTATTATAATTAAAACACTATGTGACATAGGGATGTGACTTGCCAATACCCTTTACTTGCTCCCTGCCTTATACTCAAACCTATGCCATTACATTTCTGTGTCCATGATGAGCAGTTTGTCTTGTTGAAGTCTTCACTGGGATGATGTTTTCTCACTGTCCACTTAGAATTTACTCTTGACTTGCTGTTGGACTACACTCCCCCTAACTTGATTGTATTTTCCTCTGTCTTAGGGAGGCAGTAGGATGTGTAGCTTTGTCTGCATCAGTCTCCCCCCTCTGGAGCTGAAAGAGGAATTCACTAGTTGTTGCTTTATCTGTCTCAGTTACTTGAGGCTTCTATGGTTGTTTATCTGCTTGTGGTGCTTGAATAAAGTCTTTCAGCAGTCAGTTAAACCATGCAACACATCAATTAGCTTGAGGGTAATAGACACTTGTTTTGATGTGCTTGATCTCTTTTTCTCTCAGGAGCTCAGTGAAGGCATAGTGAACTGTGGCCCATCATCTGCAGCCAAAGAAAAGGCCATGTCTGTTCGTTTGATAAAACTGTCAGTGAGAGTGATGGCAAATCAGCTGTTTAAGGCTCCACATTCAAACAAACTCACAATGGGAACAGCCAAATGCTGAAAAGGGCATCATGCAACCAAACTATGCAGACTAGATGTGTGGCCACTAGCAAAGCTTTTTGAGGCGGCGTGTCCAGTGAGCTGCGCACTGGAGGACTTCATGTGGCAGATATTGTCGTCTCTTAAAGGGACTTAAAGAAGATGAGAAATTCGAGCTCTGTTAATTAGTCTTTTCTAGAATCCATAACAGTGCAGCAGCCTGCCCTAAGATTCTGTAAGACGTGAATGGTGTTGCACGTCTGCCTATAAACACATTAGCAATAGTGGACAATCTTGCAATCCTTACACTAGCTCTGTTCAGGCTTCGCTATTGAGGAGAGTGGTAAGAGTTTGTTCATCAGTTCAATGTGTAAATCTGAATGTTCAACATCATATGTATGTTCAACATTTTCCCACTGTCCATACATAAGCTAGGGCCTCTTTTTCTGAAGTGGAGCCCTTCCTTTCGTCAGCTGACAGCATACAGGAATGAAGGCAATAATGCATTGAGCATAGTCTGAGCAGAGTTGCATCAGCACAGCTCCCAACCCAAAGTCTGATGCATCTGTAGTGATAAAAAGTAGGTAGCTTGGGGTCATACATGCCAAGTGCTACCTATGTTTACCTTTCAGAAGCATTGTTTTAGGTGAAGTTTAGGTGAAGCTTTTGTCAGATGATCCAGGTTTACGCACAGACTTAACAAACCCCAGACATGAGCTTCTGTCAAAGTTGATCTGAAGGCCAGCATCCCTGAAGACACTGAAGGATAGCTTGCAGGTGCCTGTCTCGCTTAGACTATTATGGCATCTAAGTAGTGCTATACTCCAAGCAGATCCTTCAGGATTATCTTTATCAATTTCTGGAAAGCAGATGGTGCTGATGGCAGGCAAATTGGAACTCAGTTGGAAGATGCTGTTATGGGCTATGAAAGCAGTTAGCTTGTGGCTCTTGGTGCAAAGATAGCTGGTGGTAAGCTGAACTCAAGTCAGACTGCCTGTCGTGTGCAGTGCCTGCTGGTAAAAGAGATCGCCATTTGACAGAAAGTGTAAGAGTCCATAATTACACCACTAGAGGTTTCACCCATTCAGATACACCCATTCTATAGAGCCTGCTTGTTGTAAACTGTTGAGCTCTGCTAACCCTTTCTTACATTTCCTCAATGGTGTCTCTACCTTGATGTACCTTGATGGGGTGGAGCAGAACTGATATTATACAGAGTGTGTAGTAAGAAAGCATGTGGTACATTTGCATCATCTTACATAATATAATTCCCCTTCCATCCAGGGATGCTGATTTTGAGTGTTTTAATATATTCCAGGCCTTGCAAAAGGAGGCTGGAAAAAGAGGCTGGAAATTTGTTGCTTAGATCCACAATGGCAGCTGCAGCTGGTAGACAGTCTGTAACCGGTAACACACTTTTAGCATAACTCACTAATTTAACTCTGAGCAAGCAGTTTGCAAAATAGTGCTTGCACATTGTCTCTGGCAGAACAGATACAGAAGCTGCAGTATCTACAATTAGCTCTAGGGCGTGAGAATTTCCCACTGGTGTTTCAATGTCAACAGGGCAGGTGATCTTATCATAAGCTGCTGCCACAAAGTTAACACAATCTGCTCAGAGCACAGCTTGCTTTGGGACTTCTCTAACCTGACTTATAGCTGATTCACATGCTTTAAAGAATTGTGCTTTTATCCAGCAGCTTTTTACTGAAGCAGCTGGGCAGTTTTTTATCATTAGGCAAGTGCTCATTTGGATCCATATCTGAAGCCTTTACATTGGTTAGAGCATGTTACTTTGCAATGGTTTGGTGCCAGAAACCAGAAACGTAGCAGGGCATATCTCTCTTTTCCCTAAAAACACTGTATTTTTACTATTTCAGCAGCCTGTACTGTGGCAGTCGGGATGCTCTGGTTGAAGAAAGTATTGTGGCATTTTAACTGCTGCCTCCACCTGGTCTAGGATTGTCTGGGCTCGGTCCAGAGTGATATTTTGTTCCAGTAGTAACTTGTCCTTTAGAGCTCTGAAATAAGCATTTGAAATGATATGATCTCATATCATCTCACTCCCCATTTGTCCAAAACCACACCATGTAGCTAAGACTCTTAAAGCAGGCACATACTGAGATGCAATTTCATCAGCTGGTTGGGCATGCTGTTTGAATGTGTGTCTTTAGGTTACCACCCTGTTTCCCAAGGACTGCCATGGCCTCGTTATATGTTCCTTGTTTCAAAACAGACATGGTCTCTTCAGCTGTGACAATATCTCCTGGTCAAGTGCCTCAGGCAACATTTATTATTAGCATGTAGTTGACAAAAATCTTCTGCCTCATAAATTATATCAACAGCTCAATAGTATGAGGAAGAAAGGGTAGTGGACCAAGTGCTAAGAGACTCATACTTGTTACCAGTTTGTTATTGTTGGTGAATGAGACAAAGGAGATGAACAAACTCTAAAATATCTTTACTGAACTTTACACCTAGCCTACTGGACTTTTCTTCCTCTCCACCTGCTAAATGTTCTTACAGTTTTACACCACCAATAGGGAGCACAGTGTCTTTAACAGCCCATAGTACCAGAGTCCATCTCAGTTGCATATGTAAATGAGTAAAATTAACTTTAGTTTTGACTGAAGTTACACTAAACTGTCAGTCAACAAAATTGAAACTGGTATTACTCAAACTGCGGCACTTTTTTTAAGGTTAAATCCACATCTGGCAAACCAACCCTTTATGCCCAAAAGTCTGTAGACATCTGATCGTCTAATATTTCTGAAATCAAAAGTATTAATGGGACATCTGTTGGAACATTGCTATTATTGTGATTAATTAAAAGCCCATTTTTGTGGTTCGGTACAGATGTCGGATGATAGTATTGAATCATAAGCACCACTCAAACTCGTCCCAAAATATTCAGTGATGATTCATCACTCCAGAGAACAAAGCACTCCACCGCTAGGATGCTTTCTACTCCTCTAGGTGACGTTTGGCATTGAGCATGTTAGCCATAGGCATATGTGTAGTTTTGCCAGAGCTTTCTGTTCTACTGACTGTGTTTTACTAGTGAGACATAAAATGTGTATGTGCAGAAATGAACACCTGTATAAACAATGGGTCTAACCTGAAAGCGTCTATACTTCTATATGCTTAGTTAGTGAGGTAATGTTTAGTTGCTATGTATGTTTGTATTGTGCTGATTGTGGCGATGAGCTGTGTCCTGTGTAGTTGAAGTCCCTTAGTGGTCATGAGGTATTGAGTGTGTCTTGCTAGTTGTGGGAGGAGTGCCAGGTATCAGAAAAAAGGATAGGTAACTTGGGATTAAGAGGAATCATTAATTTGAAGTAGAATCCATGAGGAATTGAACAACTGGGCATGCTTGAACATGGACAAACTGAGGGGGGCATGCATAAAAGGGGAAAACAATGAGCGTTTGCATCAGTAAAGAGGGCCAGGAAAGGTTTGGTTATGGAATTTAAAGTAGCCAGATATTGAACCACGTGTGTAAGTTAACCAAATGGTGACATGGAGCATTGTATCATCTGACAAGGGGCATAGTTGGTCTGATGGGTCAAAAAAACACTGAAAACATGCTGAAAATGCCTTTACGAAATGTCGCAGTAGGAAGTATTAGGTATGGAAGTCCAGTCATGGGCTTTGTCTATAATATGAAGGGGCAAAAAGAACATAAAGTGAAAGGTAAGCATTGCCCTGAGGCAAAGACATTTTGGCCTGGATCAGTAGGCCACGGTGGCATTTATATTCTCTGCTGCACCAAAGCCTTTACTGAGTTTTACTGTGCCTTAAAAAAAAAGAACGAACAGGGCTCATTTCATTGCCACTTTTGGGGGAGAGAAGGAACTTTTAAAATCCAATGGATCTATTTTTAAATGAGAAAAAAGTGCAGCCCCTTTCTTCACACATCTAAACATGGCTCATTAAATCTCATTATTTCCCTGGAGGATTACTCTGGATAATGAGAAAAAGCGACCAAATTTATCTTTCATTTTATGAGAATGTTCTCTTTTTGTGATGTTGTGACTCTCTTTTCCAATATCTGTGCCCACAGCATTAGACAGTCGTCACTTTAAGTTCAGGGGGGTCCTTTCAAACCTACTGTGTGTGTGTGCATGCCAACTCGCACATCACTGCATTCACATGTAAACATGCATAGAAGACTTACTAAATGGAAATGGAAGTGGAAATACTAAATACCCACTTTATCAGAAACGCACAGTTAGGCTGTTGCCATTCAACCAGATATTTTTGGTGACAGTGTCAGTGTCTGGGAATGGCAAATATCATTAAAATACTATCTAGGTAGTAAACAGTGGCCAGTGTGGGGAAGACCAAGACAGGTATCTCTTGTGAAGTGCATAATGCGAAACACCCAAACTTGTTAAATAATGTCTTCATTCCATTTTGTCTTAATTCCATGTCTTTTTTTTTTGTGATTTAGGCATCTTGAGGATATGATAAATATCCTGATGAAAGCACTTTGAGAGAACCCTGAGGAGATTAAATGCAGCTGTCGACTAATCATTTGCATGTTAATTATTGAATAAAAGCAGCCCTGAATATTCATAGAGCAGTTTGTTGAACTTTCTAATTGTGACTGTTTGTGAATCCTTGGCACTCTGTGGCTAAATGACTAAGAAAAGTCCCTGTTTTGTCTTATGAATATGATAAACTATATAATGTCAATCAGCCAGAAGGAAAGCAGTCAGAAGGAAATTTGTGGGAGCCTGCTCCACTTACCAACTCAGAGTTATTTCAAGCTTCGAAACTTCAAAAGAAGAGTGGATCTCTGTAAGGTGGTAAACCTCACAGCATCTAACTCATAACTAATAAATGAAATAAGGCTTGTGACAATTCTACTCAGAAGCTGAGTGCTGAACGGCTTCATTGGACAGCCCATCATTCTGGCATTAAGGAGAGCATGCTGTCTCTCCACTCATGCAATCTCTCCTTTGTCTGTTATTCCCTTTGGTGGCTTTGCTTTGTCGCTGCTGTTTGTTCTCTCTTCTTGCAGCTGGAATAAAAGTTTTATAAAGTCCTTCTGTCTGTCTGCAAACGAAGACGGCACATTCGATGGACGTCTGAACAAAGCTGGGGAGATAGAACTGGGTCAGAATCCACATCTGATTGCGAGAGAGGCAGCGATTGGGAGAGGAGGGGAGCGAGAGAGCAGAAATGAAAAAGGAGGGGAGATTTAGCCATCGCTAATGGTAAGGACAGGCCCTGGTTTAAAGCTTGGAATTCTATATTATTTAAGGTGCTGCTGCTACTTGTTAGTGAAGAAACCAGTGCCCACCCACCGTGAACTTTGATTTGTGTCTGTCACGGCGACAAGCCTTAGTCACAAGAGTCAACAAAGACAGACTTTCAACTGACCGAAAACACTGCCGTCTGAAAGATCAAGAGAAAGACATCCATCATGAGGAATCTGTAAAGGGGAATGCTGGGTTTCTACCTTATTACATTTTCCATCGATATTTGTTCGTCGTAGTAAGGAAGTCTCATTTTTACCTGGAAAGAGAAGACTTCGGGTTGCAGGTTTGACAGGTCGAGTTGCAGCAAGAAAGTCATTGATAAGATGTCAGAATAAGAAAAAGAGTCTTGCCTGGACCAGGAAACACCGCCAATGGACTAATGAAGACTGGAAGAAGGTGTTATGGACTGATAAATCAAAACCTGAGATCTTCAGTTCATCCCGCAGGATTTTTGTATGCCGTGGAGTAGGAGAAAGGATGGTGGTTCATCGGTGTGCGATATCAACTGTCAAACATGGAGGAGGAATCGTGATAGTCTGGGGCTGTTTTGCTAGATCCAGGGTCGGTGACTTGTACAGAGTGAGTGGCATCCTGAACCAAAACAGCTGCCACAGCATTATGCAGTGCCATACAGTACCCTCTGGTATGCACCTAGTTGGTCAGGGGTTCATCCTACAGCAAGAAAATTACCCAAAACATAAATCCAAGCTATCCTAGGAAAAAAGAACAAGATGGTAAGCTTGAAAATCTGGAGTGGGCAGCACAGTCTCCAGACTTAAACCATATTGAGCTGCTTTGGGATGAACTGAACAGAAAAGTGAAAGCAAATCAAGTGCCACACATGGGAACTTCTGCAACAGAACTTTTTTGCAGAATATAGATTTCGGTTGTAGAAAGAATGCCATGAGTGTGTGCAGCTGATATATCTAAAAAAAGTTGGCTACTTTTATGAGTCAAAAGTTTTGGTTTATACATACATTTTGTATTACTAGCATTTACTAGCCTTTATTAATGCTCAGTGTTCAAAATAGCTGGTGGTGATTTGGTGGAATGAGGAAACATTTGTTAATGGGGAGATGAGGAGACTCAAAAAGACTCATTTTATCTCCCTATACTTTGCTGTCGAGTCGCGAGGGGGGTCTCGAGTATTAATGAGGGGGTCTCACAAAGCTTGGCTGCGTATGAAATGCATGTACTCACGAATAGTCATGGTAAGTAATCGCTTAAAATAATGTGTTACTGGGATCTGTATCCACACTTTTATTATCACTGGCAATGGCTGCAACTTCTTACAGCTTGTACCTGTAGCACTTCTAGCCATACTATCACAGTGCAGAGACTCGAAGCAGTGTCATTGTAAATGAGGAGGTTGGCATCTTCATTTTTGTCAGCTTAGCAAGAGCCTGGTGTCTGGGGAGTAGACTGCAATATCTCATGCAGGCTGGACACAGGGCAGGGGTTGCTTTGGCACGACAGTGAACTTGTCTGCCTCCCTTGGTGTCAAATTTAACTAATGCAGCCTCAGGCCTCGGCCTTTAACATGGCTGGCAAAGAGGTAATTGATCTGTAAAGACTGTCAAGAGCGACCAGTGATTCCCAGCAGACGTACACACACCCACATACACAGTTCACTCCTCTGCTCCCTTGAGGCACTCTTTTCTTGTTGTAAATGTGTGTGTGTGTGTGTGTGTGTGTGTGTGTGTGTGTGTGTGTGTGTGTGTGTGTGTGT
>JBBIGB010000156.1:8911140-8923442 GCA_037577075.1 Alestopetersius hilgendorfi
TGAGTGAGTGAGTGAGTGTGTGTGTGTGTGTGTGTGTGTGTGTGTTGTAGGTCGTGGCCAGTGCAGTGGCAGTAGATGCACTCCACACTGACACAGCCAGTAACAGTGCAGTGCTGCAGCTGAGGGCTGGAGACCGGGTGTTTGTGCGCCTCAACAAGAGCGACAGCACTCTAAAAGACTCACATAACCTCTTCAGCACCTTCTCCGGCCACCTGCTGTACGAGCTCTGAGAAACCCAGCCACGGGACACCAGCTGTCTATAGACCAGCGCAAAAATCTCCTGACAACTTGTCCACGCACTGTTGTATCGATGAATCACAAGGCCATTCCTAGTGAAATATCTCTGCTTTTGTCTGAGAAACCTTCTTTCCTGCTTTTTATTCAGACTGTGAGTTTGCCATTGAATAAAATGGAAAGCTCTGTTACGAAATCCCTGACTAAGGCTTTTTGTTGCCACGGTAGAATCAGTTCTTCAATTTAGCTGCAAGGCCGAGACCTTGGCAACACTTTTCATAGGGCATTGGAAGAGATGCAGATCACAACCCAACACTCTCTCTCTCTCTCTCTCTCTCTCTCTCTCTCTCTCCCTTAGTCACACGAACAAACAGTTGCTGAAGTGTTACTAATGCTTTAAAGCCTGATTCATTGATCAAAGCATCCCGACTACATTTTTTACAGGAGACAATTAAAAGCACCAGGTCTTGGGCACAAGCCCATAGGGAAAAACGACCAGCAAAGAATTTATGTATGACTAAAATGAGACCAAATCAACAAATGGGTTTCTCCATATTGCTTTTAGTGAATTAGACTCATCAGAATACAATAATGCAGCTACTTACACCCACTTTACAGTGTCTTTTTGAAATGTTGGCGTGACCATTTTGTTTTTTAAACAACACTACAGGACAGACTGTAGACCACATCATATTTAGATCTCAAATGAAGAACATTAAAAAGTCCTAGAATAGGCACAGGCTGCATCCGAAATCGCATACTACTTGAGTAGGTACTACATTTGAATTAGAATGTACTGCTCTGCCATTAAAACTGTATGTTCTATACAGTATGAATGAGGGCAGTATGAATGGAATTCGGACGTGCTACATCCGCTGTGTTGATGTTCTCACGTGTCGTGTGTCGTCACAACAGCACATTATTTTTTACCTTTACAGAGGGTATTTTCTCACAAGTGTAATTTAATCACAATGAACGTGTAATTTAACGTTTTCTTTAAGGTACTTACACTTGAAAAGAGCAGCGTCTCCGTTTTGCGCCATTTTTCGAATATGACGCCACCTCTCCCACTGCCTTATGGGATAGTGCAGTGCCCATCGAATGCCTACTACAGAATTCGGCCAGAAGCAGTAGGTCATCCGGGAACTTCTCACCTACTGTTTTTCGAATACTATGAATTCGGACATACTACTCGCCTTACGTACTGTTTTTGCATACTATATAGTAGGGAAGTATGCGATTTCGGACGCAGCCATACACTCTACTAGATCCCTAAGAAATATGTACATGGCTCCTCCCCTGATTGGCAACAGTTGAGGCTGATTTAGAAGGAGCCAAGACACTTTAAATATGGAAATAGTCCAAGCTACAGCAGGGAGAGAGGACCTTGCCTGGAGAGCCTTGTTTCAGGCTATTCATGTGTCAAATGCTTTCCACCAAAAGCTGGTTTCTGTGTGTGTTCTGTTGGGTCCTCTTTAGCTTCAAAGCCACTGTGGTCCTAGGCTGCCACAACTCTCAGAACTAAGTTACTAATCTATCACTGGGGTTGATCCTCTCTTCCTAGTGTGGTGGTACCCTCAAGAGTGTCTTCTAACCTTTAGTTAGGTTACATAACTATACCATATTCCATTGAGTTTTTTTAAGTTGCAGTGACTGCATAGTCACTGCCCTATCTTTAAAACATTATGTTGCAAAATATGCCCCTTTGCTTTGGGTAATCAATACCACAACTGGACCTCAAACCATAGTTGTTTGTACCTTGGTGTTAGTCGGCTGCTCTAAATAATGTGTCACTACAAAAATGATTTAAACATGAATGAAATGACCCAACATCATTTCATCTTTACCAGAACTGACTGCAGTATCTTACCAGTTTTTGAAGATCATACACCAACACAAGTTCACGACGCTATTCATTGTTAATGCCAACCGATAGCAAAAACATAAAAGCAAACACGCGACAATAACATCATCTAATTCGACTTTTAATCAAATGTCTTCTTTTCTTCTTACGAATACAAACGTGGTGTCAACCGAGGTTCAGAAGTTACACTTTTGACAGAATTTCTTGGCTTCTTTTGATGAACTATGAGTGCGAAATTATTCATATAAAATTTCAACATGCTTTTGTTATGCGCAGCTTCTAAGGTTAACTGTGGTTAAAAATTTCTATACTCTTCTTTAAGGTCTTAATGAGCTCCTCTGGGATTCTGGGTTTCGTGCCCAAAAATAGGGCTCTACCCTTTGCTAATGTAAAGGCGTTCTCCTGAAATATATTCCCCACTGAGTCCTGGCCGGTGTTATCTTGCATTCCATGTTGAATATAAATGTATCACATTAAAGCAATGACTTGGCTCCTACTCTTGATAACCGATGGAAGGTCTCAGCGCAACCCCCTCAGCGCCGCCAGGTCAACAACGGGCAGGAGTGTATTCACTAATGACAAAAGTCATCTCCAGCCTGCATTGTTTCAAACTGTCACCTAGTACAGTCAGCTGACATTTTATTGTGCAACAGCCTCAACAGAAGGAGATAAATACTGCCCAACTGTCTTTTCTGCACAAACTATCCTCTGGCATTAAAACAGCACAGAAAACTTTCCTCTATTATTTGTGGCATAGTGAACAATTACACTTTGATTGTTATGAATGTTTTACAGATTACAAAGGAAAATGTAATACAATTGCACAATATTTCTGAAGGCGGTGTAATGTGCTTCTTTAGTACCTCACCCATATTTCATACATGAAAATCTGCATTTAAATACATCTACTATTTAAAGAAACTCTTTTAAGGCTTGATTTTATTTTGTAATAGTACTGTATTTTTGTATTGTATTGCAAAAACATTGCAAGCATTCGACATAAAAAAACAGGCAAATAAAGCAGTGAAAAAAGCAAGAGTTAACAAAGAATTGTGGAAGCTTTTGTGTGACGACTCAATGCCTGTAGTCAAGTTACAAGTACAAATCTCTCATGGTGCACCAAAATGCACTTATTATAGACCCACAGGTTCCAGTTAAATTGTACTGTCTGTCACTCAGTTCAAGAACAACTCCCAAATTCCGATAAAAAAGACACAATATTAAACATTTGGGTCGGTTCCTTGATGATTAAAGAATAGGGATGGGTATCAAGAATCACTACTACAGTGATACCAGTTCCTGATTGGTCAATACCAAAAAATAATGCATCCTAACAGAGCTGGCATTTTCAAATGGTTGATGCTAGATTAGATCAGAGGCATATAAAAGGGGCACAGCCCCAACATACTTTTGTGCCAAAATATAGAGAGTAGTATCAATAAGTATATCAATAAGTATTGGTATTGATAAGCAACCGGTATCAATATTAGTTCCAGCAAAATCCTAACAATACACATCCCTATCAATGTAGACACCAGGAAGACACCAAAACATGCTCGATGTATTACAAAAAAACAAAACAAAAAGGTAAACATCTGTTTGTCTTAGAAGTAGAAATCCAGTATCAGGAAAGGAAACCAGTGTTTTAAAGGCTTTAAAGATGCTCAGTGCTCTGAAGCAGCATTTACATTATCACAGAAAAGCGGTTTTGCACATATCTTGGGCATTCATTTCAATGGCACTGTTTTTTTTCCCCCACACTGTGTCCTTGAGATATATCGCTCATAAACCACAGTGTTCGGTGGTTAAGGTTCGAGTTTATTGCTTTCTTGAATTACACATGTTCAAAACATGTTGGTGTTTTGAGTTCCTTTAATGTGTGGCTTGGAATGCTTCAATTTTGACATCATTCAAGGCAGCACACAAAACACCTTTCCACGATAATGTGAACACTGCTTAATGGGGCTGTAACGGTACACAGAGGTCATGGTTCGGTTCATCATGGTTCAGTGCGACTTCAGTACAACGGTTAAATAAAAACTCCAAATGCATAAGGTTCAGTTTCCTAATACTAATTTAAACATGTACGTAGGGCTGGAAAAGAACAAGACAAAAGAATTAAATAAAAAATAATAAAAAATGCATAATGAGGAGTGTTTCTTCAAACAAACATTCAAATCTTAAGCCTAACTCGCCCAAAACAAACAAACAAACAAACAAAAAAGAAACCTTGTGAGTAGGGAGGGGCAGCAGGTACAGCTAGGTACAACTTTGCAAACTAGCACCTTTGGCAACTTTCCTATAGAAATCCATCTTCGCAGATCGGCTACCATGCACCACACTGTAATGTTTAAACAGACACACTGAATCCTGTTACATCCCTACTGCTTATGGCTTTGTTAGGGCCTCTTGGTTTTTGTATAGTCAAACAAGTCATTTTAATTCATGAGAGGAATACACACAGCCTAAAAAATGTCTTTACTTTGATCGTGAAAGGACCACACACACAAATTCACAAAGACACATCATGCACTCCTACTATAACTGTTCGTTATCGTTGTTAGTGTGATAATTAATCATGAATCAAAACAAAACCGCTAATTTCGCATCTAGGGCTGTCACAATTCTTCAAGCCTGTGCACATGAAATCACTAGTGGTGCACTTTGTGTTCAACTCACTCAAAATAGAGCAAAAGAGATTTGATGCCTCGTCTAGGAAGGACCACCCCTGCTTGCCATACTTAGAAAGTATGCTGAAATACTGTAATACTAATCAACACTCCACTCATCTACTACTGTGTCTATAATTATCGGCGTAAGAATGCAAAATATTTACAAAATTAAAAGCAAATCTATTATTATTATCGTGTTCTGTCATTACCATGTAAAATGAACCTGTCTCTTGCTTACCGCTCCTTGTGTCAAGGCTTGAACATATTTTAGTGTCGTATCGACCACAGTGTATAAACTATTGACTTTTATTTGCTTTGAAATCGCATGTGCTGTTCAAAAGCTCATCTACAAAATAAAACTGGCATAACACATGTTAATAAGAATGCAGCAGCTCTTCTCGAGTCCTCTGAGCATGGTTAGAAGCTCCTGGCAGTAATATGCTGTAGAGGCTGTAGAGCGCTGGTAAAAGGTTCCAGTGACTGCTGATTGCAACATCCAGTGTTTCTTCTTCTCTCCTTATGCTCCACTTTTTCTCAGAAAGGACAGGTCAGTTTTTCCGAATACCCAAGCTGATGTCATGTTATTTCTCACGCTGTTTCATTGTTTCCCTTAAACTCGCCTCACTGTTCACCTCTCTCCCCTTTGCTCATGCACACATCGGCAAGCGTTCTGAATTTGGGTCCGAGGGAATCGAGGAAGTCCAGTGAGTCCTGGTCACCGAGAGCACTGCAGCACCCAACAGACCCTGCAGGAGACCCCATGCCCTCGTACCCATAAGCCTTCAGCATATCCGGCGCAAACCGCCCATCTTCATCCTCACCAAAATAGACCAGTTTCTGCCACACAGAAAAAAGTAAAGGGTCAGAAGTCAAAGGAGCTGATAGCATCACTCATTTAGGAAAGAGAAGGCTTTGTGGTAAGGAATTACAGAAATGTGCTAAAAGCTACGAAAGAGAAGGAGGAGTGTGAGGGGAACCAGTGAGCTAAGACAACAAGATTCCATGATAAGGGCTCACAGAAGCAAGTGTCAGGGGTTCTATGCAATAGAACAAAGCAACATATGTGGAAACAAAGCAAAAAAAATAGTCTCTTTAGAATTAGTTGTTTTGGTGATGTCATGTTCATTTTACCATAGATTTAGGCTACAGAAATTTCATAGTGATGTAATAAGGACTGTTTCTGTCCAGGCTGCTTTTAGATCAAGTATCAAAGCCGAGCTTATTACTATTATTCTTTAAATCTGCAGGCTTTTAGGTCGAATAAATGGTCATGTGTAAATATAAACTATGACTGTTTTGGGCAAATAAATGATAAAAATACAAGACATGGCCCCTTTAACGTTCTTAGCGTGACCCCAAGGTGCAATCCCCACCAGCTGAAAAGCGGGAAATAGGAGAGACAGGACTGAAAAATTTAGATCTATAAGTGGGCATCTGTGCCACAAAGTCAGCAGCTCCACTTACGCTGTCCAGGTACAACTGATTGGTCCTCCATGTGTCCAGCATGGACATGTCGGAGTTTTTGTTGGACAAGGTGTTGCCGTAAAAGCCTCCACCTTGCTGTTCATACATGCTCATGTTGGTTGTATAGCCTTGCAAGCCGCTCTGGTACACACTCCCTCTCTGGAGGGTGTTCTGCCCATAGAGCCCTGCACCCGATCCAACCATCATTTGCTGTTCTAGGGCGGCACCACCTTTAGAGACTTCTATTGTATCTCCCCCACTCCCAGGCATCACCAGCAGTGTGTCTTTCTGTTGGAAGATATACAGTATGACCATTATTTTCAAGTTATTCACAGTGACATTTATGGCAGAGGTTTGTTGTTGCTGCAGCTAAAAGCAGACAATGGGTATAACATGAACTTTTGTGAACCTCTTTCAAAAATCTTCATTCTGTAGTCTGTCATTCGTCAAAGTTTTTAAATGGTATAAAAGGTTGTCATGTCTCGGCCAGTGGCTGGTAGGGGCCACTGTTTTGTTTTTGTTTTGGGGGGGCTTTTATTTTGAATTTTGTGCATGTTTGTGTCTTGTTTCTCGGTTTCAGCTGTCTTGTGTTTAGTTTAGTGATTGTGCTTTGTCATTGGTTTCTGTCTGAGTCTGTATTGTATTTAAGTTAAGTTTATGTGGACCTCAGCGTCGGTCCATCGCCTCGTTCAGCGTCCCATGTAGCATCACATTTAGCGTTCACAATCGACTTTCAGTTTCTTCATGTTTCGGCCATTGAGCCAGGTTTATTTTCAAAATAAAGAGATCAAAGTTACGGATGCCTGCCTGCCGTGGTGTGATCATTGGGGTAAAGCACGGCGACGTGACAACTGCCATGCCCGTGACAAAGGTGCACATACAGCTTTAGCTAAATGATGCTTGTAGCGCTGTGCAGAGTAGTGTTGTAATTCTTGGATATGTTATTTGTGCTATTATGTTTTGATATTTTCACTTCTCTATTGATTCTGTTAAATAATAATGTTATGCAAAATAACAAGCGTGAACGGGTTAACTCTTAGCACTTGCTTAGCTGCCGTAAAGGAAAGGTTTACAACTGTAAACACTTCTGCCCAGGTTTTAAATACTGATGATATTTATTCCCTGCAGAAATCTTTCTTTTGCACCAGGCACATTTATGAGGTTAAAGCCCCAACAGCTTACGTTACCCAAATGTTAATGTGTTAGGGTAATTTGAACTGAAAGAAAACCTCTGACACAGCTTCTCATACAGCTGGGATTTGGTGTATAATTAAACTGGGATTGCAAGTCTCTGGCCAAGACCACTTATAGCCTATAAACATTCTCCTCTTAACTTACCCTTAAGTCACACACTAGAGAATAACTTCTCCAGTAAGACTGAAATCTTTCTAAATGAGGCAAACACATTTTATGTTTCAGAGTAAGATTAAGTCATTATGTTCCCACACGCACACATTAAGCCAGCGCTGCCCCCATTTAAATAAGCAAAGTGGGTAGAACAAGAAGGGTTGAATAAAAATAAAACCCCATACTTCCTGATCAAGCTTCTGATCAAAGCTTTTGTCCTAACCGTCTTCGTTCTATTCTCACATAACTGAGCTAGTGCTGACTGCATGTGTTTGTTTAGGTGTGTTGGAAGCTGGAAGAGAACAAAAATGTGAACCAGTCATGGGGTCACTGACGACTTGGTTGCTGAAGGCAATCCTTGCTAAGAGGCTGTATTTGGGCCCAGTGCAGGCATGCTAAGCAGAATGTTCAGTACACTTTAAGCAAAAGGCCGAGGTTTAAAAACAAGTTCTTACCACTTCCTCCCCTGGAGCTTCAGTGTTAAATTTGAGCAGCATTCCCCCAGTTCCATCGTAATCATCAGCCATGCGTGCTTTATCTCCCCTTGTGCTGCATACCAAGACACAAAGAAGACCTGCCACAGGGAGAAAGAACATCACCCCAGAAAAAAATGAGTGCAGTTTTTAATGAGCCTGCTCATGCATACCTCTGCTGTCACTGACAGCATTTTAATATATTTCATATTGATTTCCTTTTTTTTGGTAAACTGAGGGTCTGTCCGTGTCAGTTATATTACTAATCTGCCACTTATTTTAATTCTCAGAGTATTTTTTATTCTTTAATAGCAAACCAGACAGAACACCAAAAATGTTGCTGGAAAAAAAGCCTCTTGAAGCCTTATATTTGCTTCTTCTTGTTCAAAAAGCAGAGCCTAAGGCTTTAGTAAGCTTCAGAATAAATCAAAATGGACACTGTCTCTTATTGTAAGACTAGTTACGGAATCTATGCATTCACTAAAAAGATACACATCTAAGGTTTTTGTATTACATTAATAACTAAAACAATCATGTGCAAAGTTCCAAGTATGAAATAAAACTTGTTATTCCTATTATCTATCTAGTGTTGGTGAGATAAAAGTGTTTCAGTATTTGCCCAGTAGAGGGAACTCACAGAGCAGGAGGAGCAGCAGCAGAGCCAGCAGCATGGCCAGCACACCCCACACTCCCAGCTTGGAAGAAATACTCTGAGCTGCACACTCTCCCTCCTTTACACACTCGCATACTCGGATATACACAATCTGTTCTTCCCCCACACCTTGAAGGTCCTTCACCAGCAGAGGGACTTGGTACACACCGTTGGGCAAGTCCTGAGTCTGCTCTATGGTCACTGAGGTACCTGAAAAGAAAAGAAAAAACGTACTTAAAATTACGATTGGACATTTGGCTTTCTTTCACTGTGCACCGTGTCACTTCAGTGACAAATATAGACTGTCACTATTAGATGAAAACGTTTTTTACCCCAATCTTATGGGATTGGTGAAGACTTGATATCACACCAACATACCTGGAACGGAATCCTTTAGCTTCCATTTCTCAGCACTATCTGAGCCCAAAGCAAAGGTGAAAGGACCAGAGTATGGAGACTGATCATTGTCCACAGCCTCAACCAAAGTGGAGCCCCATTTACCATCCTTTGAGCATAAAACCCGATTCGGCTCTGGGATCACCGGGTTATTATCGTTCACATCCTCAATCATGATCACCACCGTGCCTGTACCAGTCTTCTTACCTAAGAACAGGAAATCATTTACATTGTCATTTATTCTATAACTTGCACTATTAATTTTTTCACTTTTAATGTGATAAGATCATTCTCATGCCAAGACAAAAGTACTTTATTTGTTTAAAGTGAAACACAATGCCACAGAGCAAACGTTGCTACAGACTGAACCTGCTTGTCTTCAAATGACAGTAAATTATTACTTTTGTAAGGACAAATGAATACCAATCAAAACAGGTTTTAAGACACTTCCATTTCTTCTCTAATTGGATAAACAGCCAAAGAACAAAAGACCTCCTCAAGAATGCGATTCGACAACTTTCTATGACAATAAGTTTCAGCCACAATTAGAGAAGATCAGAACATTCTGACCTCCAAACAACCACACCATTTTAGTGTTCAAAGACTTGTGTTACAACATATTAGGAACACTATGACATCTGATCATTTTGTGCCATGTGCCCTTAATGGTGTGCATGTGTTGGTAATCTTAATGGAATTGTGCAGCACTGGAGTCAGTAAAATAATACATTTCTATTACATTTTATTGCATAGCACACACTCCATTTTGACTAACAACTTCTGGTGAATGGTCTGGCTCTGCCTAAATTGCCGTGCTTTAACAGAGTAATAGATCAAATTATTGTGTGGAGAATGAGGCAAAAAATGGGTTTGTGCTGGGTTTGCACTTGGCACACACCTTCTCTGTGCTGTCTGAAGTGATGCACTTTCATCTTTAGTCTCTGTGCATGTTTGAAACAGGTCTAAATTATCACCAGAGCTCCTATTTAAGATGCACTTCATTCAACCCATTTGCACATAATGTGGATGGATGTGTTAATATACAAATTGCATGTGCCCTGTTTAGGTTCTCTGTATTTTTGTAAATAAGGCATCTCAATATCTTCACTGAGACAAATACTTCAGTTTGCAATGTAATATTTATATACGTACTCTCATCCACAGCCTTCAAAGTGATGTTATATGTGTTCATTTTAACAAGAGGTGACTCTCTGTCGATGGTGTTTGCTGTCTTCAGATCCCCCGTGGTCTCCATTACATTGATCCAAGAACCCGGGTCATTCAGCTTGTAGTATCTGACAGTGGAAAATAGTCATATGTTACGTATAGTTGATATCTTCTACCCCAACTACATTTTTCAGGTGGCAAAAAATGCTAAATTATCGACTTTTGAAGGCAATTCTACTAATCACTTTGTCTCTTTGGTACAGTATAGTACAGTGCCGACCAAATGAATTTAGTGTGTTCTCCCAAAGAGTACTTTTGACCAAGCTTGAGTGGGTTTTAGGCTGGATCACAAGTGGACTCTACATCAAATTGCAAAATATGGGCCCTTTAAGAACTGATTGTTAAATATTACTTTAAACTTAGATTTATATAAAATATCATTCCAGGCCATAAATCCAACCATGTATCACTTACAGACTACAGGCACCATCTGGCCACTAGAGCCCTTACTTTATGCCTTTGCTGCTCTTAGTCTCTGGATCAGTGGCTGTATAGGTTCCGATGAGCGTTCCATTGGGTACATTTTCCTTGACTTTGAGCATCAGAATAGGTACAGAGAACTCTGGTCCCTCATCCACATCTCCCACAGTGAGCTCTACTGCAGACCTCATCCAGGAGGACTTGGTGCGCACCAGAGGAACCTCGTTACGAGCCATCACCTCCAGCTTCACCACATCCTGTTTCTCACGATCCAGAGGCTGAGGAAGAGAAGAGGTAGATTAAGAGATAAAGGTTTGGTAATTCATGTTGAAAAAGGAAATACATAACAAGAAAAATCCTTTCACTTTGGCATATACAAGAGTGGAATTTCCCTTGGGAGTCAGAGAGCACAACTGTAACCGAAACTCTACAGTCTATATATGGGGGTTTTATAAAGGATGCACTTTATTTTATATTGTTACTTTCATTGTATCTAAATATATACCTATAAGGGGGCTAAATAAGTCAACCGGTAGCAAAATTCAGTTTCAAGTATACTCATAGCAACCACTTACATAAAAGTTAGACCTCTCTCTCAATTTCTCTCTCTCTCTGTCGCAGTCTATCTCTCTCTCTGATTTTCTACCACAATGCTTCCTGATACTACATGTACTTCAAATCATTCAAAACAAATGTGTTTTTGTCAGCTTTGACATAAAGGGGATTTCTCCAACAGTAAGACACAGACATTGAGGAACTACCTGTGTTACCTTGTTAGTCTTAGATCAGGGTGTGTCTGCAGTCATATTATCAAACACGCCATACAGGCCAACACTCTCACACCCCACTCATAAATACTAGGCCAGCACTGTAACACCTCTATAAATAATATACACAGAGACACAATACCAGTGCAGTTTCAGGACAACGCCCCTGTTCGTTAAACAACCACTAATACACTGTTCAAAAGTTCAGAAACTAGACTACTTCCGTTATTCATAACAAAACTTTTTTGTTGCAGTGCATCTACAAATTCACATGTTGCTACTACTGTATAAAGTTTAAATAATAATTGATTCACAGAATGAATAGGAAAAATAAATAAATAAAAAACTTGAGCTGACTGTAATAGGCTGAGAACAAATGCTTCATTACCATTTGAAAGTTGGGCATTTCATTTTGTACAGTAGTTTATGTAATGTAGCAGATTCGTTAGATAAACTACTAATTGTCCGTTTATTTTCTGTTCGGACATGATTTTTTGGTGCATTACTAGGTAAAAATAATTTGAGCAATTAATCTGACATTGTCATGGCTGGCACGCTAGCGCCGTGCCAGGGTTGCCTTTTTTCTGTTTTTCTGTTCCTGGTTTAGTTCTGTTATGGTTTTCTGTTTGTCTTTTTATGCCAGCATTAGGCTGAGGAACCTTAGTTGTCGTTTTGCATGTGTTCTGTTCTGTCTGGTCCATGTTCCTGTTCTCCCTCATGTTACCTGCCTGATGTGTGTGCCCCCTCATCCTCCATGTTCCTGCCTGTTCCCTCATCCCTGCCATG
>JBBIGB010000156.1:8942372-8952866 GCA_037577075.1 Alestopetersius hilgendorfi
ACTAAGAGGAGAATATAGTTTAAGTTAAAATTAAAACACTCTGTACAATAAGTAGAATAGACAGTTACGTCTAAGTAACTTTATCAGAAAAATTGAATTGTGAAATTACAAAAATGCAGTTAAAAATGCAATTGCTTGATTACTAAAGGGAATTGTAACAACGTGATATTCAGGCATTTTGAGGTTTGGTTATGGTTACAGTTAGACTGTGTATGTAAAGTTAAGCCATAATCTGTGAAATGTTTGTCAAAAGTATAGCATGTTTGATGTCTACATGGCTGCAATGTCACAACAGAATCAAAATTACACGTTTCAATATCAAGTTATTAATGGTACAAGAGTTATTACATTTCTGTTAGCGAGAAGTTCCACACTTAGCAGAGTCATAAAGTGACTCCTTCCTCCCAGCCTCAGGGCCCAAGGGAGGGAGAACCCCCTTTGTGACTGGTCTGGCCTTGTGATTGGCTAGCAGGTAAGGAAGATGGGGGGACAAGGACCCTCTAGGTGCTGAGCATAAAGGACCAGTCACATTTCAGCGGCGAAGTTCAACTAAGCAAGAACACCTTGAGCCAGACCAGAACATCGGCCCGGACTTCACGACCAGCCATCCGCTCCACTGCTTCATTCACCTCTGAAACCCCAAGATCAAGAACTCTCTAAGCTTCACCCACGCTCTGAAACTTCAAGGAAGCTCCAATCTTGCAACAAGCTCCAAGATGCAACAAGTTTTTCACACGTGGATTTGGGGATCCTCTGCCATTCCTCTGTGCAGATCCTCTCCATGTCTGTCAGGTTGGATGGTAAACATTGGTGGACAGCCATTTTTAGATCTCTCCAGAGATGCTCAATTGGGTTTAAGTCAGGGCTCTGGATGGGTCATTCAAGAACAGTTACAGAGTTGTAGTGAAGCCACTCCTTTGATATTTTAGCTGTGTGCTTTGTGTCATTGTCTTGTTGGAAATTAAACCTTCGGCCCAGTCTGAGGTCCTGAGCATTGTAGAGAACGTTTTTGTCCAGAATATCCCTGTACTTGGCCGCATTCATCTTTCCATCGATTGCAACTAGTCGTCCTGTCCCTGCAGCTGCAAAACACCCCCACAGCATGATGCTGCCACCACCATGCTTCACTCTTCGGAATGTATTGGACAGGTAAAGAGCAGTACCTGTTTTTTTCCACACATACCACTTAGAATTAAGGCCAAAAAGTTCTATCTTGGTCTCATCAGACCATAGAATCTTATTTCTCACTATCTTGGAGTCCTTCAGGTGTCTTTTAGCAAACGGGCTTTCATGTGCCTCGCAATGAGGAGGCTTCGCCTGGCCCTGTGCAATAAATCCCCGACTGATGGAGGGCTGCAGTGATGGTTGACTTTCTACAACTTTCTAGCATCTCCCGACTGCATCTCTGAAGCTCAGCCACAGCGATCTTTGGGTTCTTCTTTACCTCTCTCACCAAGGCTCTTCTCCCCCGATAGCTCAGTTTGGCCAGACGCCGAGCTCTAGGAAGGGTTCTGGTCATCCCTAAAGTCATCCATATAAGGATTATGGAGGCCATATAACAAAGAGTGAAAAATTTAAGGGGATCTGAATACTTTCTCTACCCACTGTATGTGTGTATGTGTGTGTGTGTGTTTGCGTGTGCATCGATCAGCCACTGATATAATTATCTCTACACAGTGGCACCTGTCAAGGAGTGAAATATGTTAGGCAACAAACATTCAAGCTGATGTGTTGGAAGCAGGAAAACAGGCAGGTATGTAGATCTGAACCACTTAGATGAGGTCCAAAATGTAGATATTTATATCTATATATGTTTCATCATATCACTTAAGGACCAGGTTAAACAGGTATGGTCATTATGCTCAATACTAATATCATTTCCTCATAAACTATTTTTACACTTTTGAGCTCAGCTTAGTTGGAAGATAGATGTTACCTGATATTTCCCCTCGTCGCTCTCTTTCACACTACAGCTGTCAGAGCTATTAATGGTTTAACAGATTACAAGCTTATAGATTAAACACTCATACACAGGAATCCACAGTTAAAAGCACAGGCTCATGCTTTGTATTCTGAAAAGGCAGGTTAAACACTAGGTTATGCTATGGTGGAAAAATCTCTAAGACCACTGTTTAGCTAATTAGCAATAAGGTCAGAGTCGAGATTCATTAAAGCTGTTTATTTCTTCTCCATGGAAAGGGGAGTGGATCTTGTCTGCTCCTTAGAACGTCTGGGAGGTGAGTCCCCCATAGAGTGGGTGTGCAGAGCTTACATAATAATGCATACATACGCACTTAGTACCTACTGATATGCCATTTATGGTTATGATGATTTACTGGTCCATACACTGTGCATGCCTAGCTCTCAGGCCATTCTCAAACAAACCAATCTCTTTTTCAGAAAAGATTTTTCTGCTTTTAAAAAAACCCCAGCAATTCTGAGAGCTGTTTCAGACACACATGGTCATGATGTGAAAGTGTCAAACGGCTCTTAGCCTTTCACACCATTGCACTCAGAGACACTTATTAGCATGAAAATATGTCACAAACACATACAACAATGCAATTAATTTTTCCGCTACAATGCTTGTTCACTTTGAGCATTTTTTCTTTTTGTTTTAAGTAAATCTGTTAATCCATATTTATTAATAAGCAATTTCATAGTGGTGTCAATGTACAAACGGAGGCCCTGACACACAAACCAAAGGGGAAACACCGTATCTAAAACATTTACATTTCAACAACAGATCAACAAATCAGTAATCAAACTTCAGGTTCCTAAGATCAGATGATATTCTCTTCTTTCTAGATCACTGGGCATAATACATCCATTCCTCTTCTTATGTATAAACAGGTCCTATTTTCTGTTTGATGATTAGTGTGTCCAGACTGCAGTGTTGGTATGGCTTTAATCAAGGCCACGTCCTGCTTTATCTCATGACCCATAGACTTTTCCATGAAACAATTGAGGGTAATAATGATTATTCTTAAATAATGATTATTCTTTATAGTTATTGTTATTTTTGCATAGCATTTAATAATACTGCTGTCGTCACAGGTGATGGCTCTAACCGGTTCCCGTGATTTACCTCGGGGGCAGCAGGGACAGGACAGGCAGGCATCCATTGCTTCAGGCTATTTATTAAACGTGAAAACAAGAAACAGAAATAAAGACCTGGCTCAGGGGCCGCTACAAACAGGAACATGAAAACAGGCATAAACATAAATGAGGCGATGGACAGACAAGTGAGGGCTACACAAACAGAACTTAAATACGGAACATAATCAGTGCACAAACACAAGACAACTGGAAACACAAAACAGACATGAATGTCAAAATAAAAGTCCCAAAAGGCAAACACGAAATAGTGACCCCTAGCGGCCACTGGCCGAGCCGTGACAGCTGTCTATAATTTTGGTGATTTCTCTGCTCCTTGGGGAACTAGTAAGGCCCACCCAGCCTCCTAACAGCCACAGTTATTCTAGGGCCCCATGTAGCCACAGAAAAGCCCTTAGAGCGGCTGTTAGCCACAGCTGAGGGGCCTTAAGAAGGCAGTAAGTGTCCATTGCCTCATTTAGAGGCTGGGAGTCTTACCTTGAATTTTTTTGGGGGGCATACCCTACGTCTTGGAAGGTCCAGGTGGCGTCCGCAGAGAGGGCGGCAAGGGGCCCTTCAAGAACTAGCGAGGAGTCCAGGTAGAGGGCTCCACTCCAGAGAACCAAGTAAGGGGCCCGAATCCAAGGACAGCGAGGGTTTCCCCGCTGAAGGACTACCAGGAGAGGGCTTCGGCCACAAGGACATAGAGGGGTTTTGTTGTCCTGAAAGTATATCGGAACCTCATGCCTTGTTTTGTTTGGTCTGTTGGAATTAAGTACACGAAAGGATGGAAGTCTGCGCCTGTCCTCTTTCTGGGGTCAGGTGAAAACATGACATGTTGCTTATGTGGCAAGACTAGGGTTAATCCTGCATTCTGGCTCCAAATTCGATGGGGGGGGCTATTAGATTACAGATCAGAGAAGAAAAAACAAAAAGCAGCCAAATCAGCTGCAGTCATATGGGGGTCTGGTGATGCAGAAAGGAGAGGGAGTGAGAGAAGAAGAGGAGAAGCAGCAGAAAGCTATTGTGCTACACACTATAGTTTTATAACGTTAGCAACTTTACTTAAACTGTATTGGTGGTATAAAAAACACAATTTAACAGGTTAAAGAGAGAGTGGCTTCCCTCTGTAGAGAGTGAAGTCAAAGAAAAGAAAAGCACTCAAAGTAAATTGTATTGCATGCATGAGGCATTTTCAAACTTCATACACACTGTGTGTGTGACTGTGTGAAAAGATTAGAGGCTGGACAAATTTGACACACAGGGGCCTTCTCCGAGCCCACGACCTAGAGGGTAGAAGTGAACCTGAAACTCCAGCTAGCAAGCCACTCCCAAACAAGCGGATCCATTTCTCCTTCTCACTCCCCAGTGTGGTAGGACTGAATTTACACTGACAGGAATGAAATGGGGCCCAACAATGAAATCTAAGCTCTTAGCTCAAAGACTCAAACTGAACACAGAAGGTTTTTTTGCAAACACTTTATTTTTTATTGGGGTGAAATGCATCTATACTGTAGCGAGTAGCACAGCAGGGCTTGATATCCCAGGAGGCTTTGCGTGGTAGGTTGCCGGTTGGCAGTTATTGTTTTGGGGAATGTTATAGGAGGGTAGATGTTAGAAAGTAGAGGTAGAAACGTATAGTGTTAATTCTGTGTGTTTGTATGTCCTGTAAATAGTTAAATTAAGCCCGTACCACCATTCACCCTCATGCAGAATGGTACATGTTAGAATGGGGGTGGATGGTGGGAGGAGAGTTTGTTGATGAGTTGCACGTCTGTGGGGGTGCTGTATTTCCTGTGTGTGAGACTCTCCCTTGAGATTGTTAAGCCAAAATAAAGAGACTTTACTTTGCTGGAAGCATGTCTACGTGGTTCTCCCTCTCATGCTCGTCACAATACTTTTTACTTTTACGCTGTTTACGGTTAGCTGCTCATTTTTTCCCTCAATTCTGCTTAACATATAAACGCTAAGTTAATTTTTGTGTGTTGTTCAGTATTGTTATTCAACCCCAGGATACTTAAAACCTTAATACTTACAAACCTCTCCCTGAAACTGGTCCATGTTAGAAACCCTAGCATAGTGCTTTAGGTAGCAGGGAGAGCATTATACTCATAGCTCACACACTAAGACCCACTAAGTGTCTTCTTCAAGCTAATTAGTTGCTCTTGCGTTAATGAGTTTTGTCAGTAAAAGAGAGACTTCTATAACACATTCCCTTTTCTCACTGTAAAACTTTTAGACGCTAAAAGTTATAATTTGTGGTACCATCACTTCAGTCAATTTCTGAAAATACTAAAAACATATGAAATATTGTCTCTCTACAGCAATAACTCAGTGTTGCACCATACTTCATTTTAAATGTGATTTGGAGAAAAAGCACAAGAACATGTGCCAAGTGTCGTGCTACAACAGGATTTTTGGATATCTTCTATATACAGTAATCCCCCATTATTCATGTGTTTTGGTTAAAAAAAATGCCTTAAAATGCCTATTTTAATAGTGTAAACCCTAAATATGCTCCCAGAACACTTAAATTTCACTCAGTTTATTACATTAAACTCATTACCCTTAAAGAAAATGTAAAGATAAATCCATACTGCACTGTACAGTTTCACTGAAATCCTGCAGTGCTGGAATGTAAATTTACATTTACATTTACGGCATTTATCAGACGCTTTTATCCAAAGCGACTTCCAATCCCTAACTACAAGGGGCAGTCTCTCCCTGGAGCAACTTGGGGTTAAGGGTCTTGCTCAGGGACCCATTGGTGGTGTGCTGGGGGTAGGATACAAACCCATGACCTCTTGGTCTAGAGGCAAGTATCCTACCTACTGTGCCACCACCACCGCTATTACCGTTGTACAGACTGCACTGTAACACATTTATGTTTGTAGCAAATTATATATTTTTAATCATTTAGAACTAAAAAGAGTAAAAACAAAACTATTGCCACAAAAAAGCAAAAAAAAATATGCAGAGAATATTTGCAGGTTCCACGTTGTTTTGGAGATTTCCGCGTAAAACGATCAGATTCGTTCTCAAAAAAATCTGCTCGTGACTGGATCTGCGAGTCCTGGTCTGCATAAAACTGGGGGATTACTGTAATTCATGAACTACCTGTGCAGCTAAAACCTGTCAGCATTGCAGTTTGGAGGACTGTGCGAAACAACTTGGACCCCCTTCATTGCCGTACATGACTATATTTTTCCTTTTTTCCCCTTTTTTTTGTAAAGAAACTGATCTGC
The DNA here is from genome assembly GCA_037577075.1 of Alestopetersius hilgendorfi. Lineage (NCBI taxonomy): Eukaryota > Metazoa > Chordata > Actinopteri > Characiformes > Alestidae > Alestopetersius > Alestopetersius hilgendorfi. The sequence goes on from JBBIGB010000156.1 coordinate 8,948,714, forward strand.
AGTTTTCTCTGGATGATACGAGTTCTGGCATGTTTTATTGGAATTGTAAATAATTTACATTTACGGCATTTATCAGACACTTTTATCCAAAGCGACTTCCATTCCCTACCTACAGGGGGCAGTCTCTCCCTGAAGCAACTTAGGGTTAAGGGTCTTGCTCAGGAACCCAGTGGTGGTGCTGCAGGTAGGATTAGAACCCATGACCTCTTGTTCTTGAGGCAATTCTCCTACCCACTGAGCTACCTACACCCCAAATAATAAAATGCATTTGTCATTTGAAACACGCTTCATGCTCCTTCCTAGAGTAGACAGACCTGTGTGCTTTTGACCAGGTGGCGTAGTTCTGCTTTCCTGCTTTCCTACTATATTGATTGTTTGATTGATTGTTGGCGTAGTGGTACATTCCTAACTATTTTATAGCCAGCTTCTGCCATAAACTGACTTACTAGACTGACCGCCCCGCCACACTTGGGAAATAATGTTGCCATGAAGAGGTGTACTTGGTCTGGAACAGTGTTCATGTAGGTGGTTCATGTGAAAGTAGCATCCACATGAATATCAGGAGCCAATGTTTCCTGGCGGAGTATCACACTGCCTCCACCAGCTTGCTGCCTTCCCACAGTGCATCCTGGTGCCATCTCTTCCTCAGGTTAGCGATTCACATGCGCTCTGCCGCCCACATACTGTAAAAGAAAATGTGATTGTGCCACTCTTTTATTGCTCAATTATAGCTGTGGATAGTCGTCAGCATGGGCACTCTGACTAGTCTGCAACTATGCAGGGCCATATGCAGCAAGCTGTGACATTTACTGTGTGATCTGTTCTGAGATGTTTCGATCATAACCAGCCTTAACTTTTTGTGCTACAGTGATTCTTTTGTGATCAGATCAGATGGACTAGTGTGATGACTGGTTTCAGTTGTGGCACAGTTTAATAATGAAACTAGTGTCTTACAGTCCACAAGGTTACTAGAAGCATATAAATCTGTGAGCTACATTGTTTGCCCTTTTCCACTAGATGGAGGCATTGCATACCATTCAGTGTGAACGCTCAGATCATGTTCTTTGTCTCACTATTTTTGCATCAGACAAAACTGTGGGCATTCCTCATTGAGCTGAATGTTGAATGGCCCTAAAACTCCTTTTGAGCAATATATTTGATGACAAAATATAGCCTGGTTCTGTAGTTAAAAATATGGCTGATTCCGTGGGCTAGTATTACAATGCTGGTACAAGTCTACTTTTAAACCCATCAGAAGCCTAACCTGTGCTCACTGTTAGTTCACTGTAAGAACACCTTTCTCATTGTATAGAACATGAGTGTATAGAACAATGTTGTAGTTGCATAACATTATACCAAACGAAACATTATACCAAAAACTAAGTGTACCAAAATGCTTTGTTTGTCACTCTCAGAAACCAAAGTCTCTGTTCATAAATGGAATAAACATATATCTTGTGTGATCTGCCCTCAGATGGACAGCGCCATTGATCACAGTGCACAATGCCACTTCTAGAACTGATACACATAGAGCTGTCCACTTGAGATGAGATTACTCAAGACACATGTTTATGTTAGGTGTGAACAAGGCAAAAGTTCTCACAGGTACCAAGGTTTTTAGTAATGCTTTGTCCTGACAGAGACCAGAGCATGCTGAAAGAGTGTTTAAGGTACTCCCTAAGTGAGTATTTAGAGAAATGTTGTGTCTACACCAAATATCTATAGGAAACCTGAAATGTGGAGTTACTTTTGTTGATGAAGCTCCACAGACTGCAAAAGCCACACACACACAAGCTTGAACAGATGTAGCAACGTTGGTTGTTTTGTTACAATTGATATTATCATGAAGGATGTAGGAGAAATGGGAAAGTGTAAAAGACTTGGATGTAAAAGATGACAAAGATAAAATCATTATGGCTGGATAACTGGAGCTGAGCATGTCAGAAACAGTGGGAATACAAACATTGGAACAATGCACCAAGATTACCTGCAAACTATTGCACTAGAATGCAAAACATTAGACAAAATATTCTGCTCTGGGAAATGTCCTGATGTGAAACCTTGGGTCTGGGCATTCACATGGATATCAACTTAAACTGTGTCACCTACGTAAACCAGATAAACACCTTAATGGAAGTGGTATTCCCTCGTGGCTGTGGTCTCTTTCAGCAATGCACCCTGCCACAATGCACATATTGTTCTGGAATGCTTTGAAGAACATAATGAAGAGTTGAAGGCATTTAAGCCACACTGATCGCTAACAAGTGTTTAAAATCCATATCCAAACTCCACATCCAAACAATATAATGGGTCAACCTAAAGAGCTCAATGACTGTACATCTGGCATGGTCATAGAATGTCACCTTTGTCACAAGTAAGTTTGTAAAATATCTGCTCTGATAGACCTGCCCTAGGCAACTGTAAGTGCTAGTTTTGTGAAACGAACGCATCTAGGAGTAATAACAGCTCAGATACAAAATGTAGAACACCCAAACTGTGAATGAAGATCTTTGTGAAATGGGCTTCCATTGCTAAACAATTGCACACAAGACTCAAATCACTTTGGGGTAAGCATCAGCTGTAGCGATGTAAAGCATACTATCACTGGACTCTAGAGCAGTGGAATTGTGTTATCTGGAGTGGAGCGTTATGTTTTACTATCTGCCAGTCTGATGGATGAATCAAGGTTTGGCAGATGCCATGGGAACCTTACTCAACAGAAGGCAAAGGCTGAGAAACACCCCAGGTTCACAGTCAATCACAAGACAGACATCTAAACACTCACATTCACACCTAAGGGCCATTTAGCATCTGCAGTTCACACAGTCTTTAGACTATGTTAGAATACTTGTACTCTAAACACATGCAGATGCAAAGTCCTTAAACAAAGACCAAGGCCATCCCTGGTGAGTCTCACTATGACAGTACTTACCTCTACACCACTGCACCACTCTCTTAGTCCCAGAAGGGTAATATTAATGCTACAGCACACATAGAAATTTTACACAATTACATGCCTTCTTTTCCATCATCGGTGCCTGACTTCACAAAGGTTTTTTTTCACTGAATGGGCACAAATTCCCTGAAACACTCCCAAATCTGGCCACAAGCCTTTCCAGATTAGTGGAGGCTGTTATTACTGCAAATGCGGGACAACTCCACATTGTTGCCAAGTCTGCTGGAAGGAGATGTCCACTTAGCTCAAATTGGTGGAGTGGTCAGGTGTCCACATACTTTTGACCTCATATTGTATTTCACATATTCTTTGGGGAGCCTAAAGATATTCGATCCCACTTTGCATCTTTTCAGCCTCGCATCATTTTCTCAGCCAGGTGAGGAGATGTGTGGAGGAGTAGTGTGTGCAATTGACAACATGTGTGTGTGTGCGTGTAGGTGAGTGGGTGTATCTGTGCACCCTGTTTTGTATTCTGCACTGGTCTTGGTCGCCAACAGCGGATCTATATTTAGCCTCACGTGAGTGGGCAGCGGAGGAGGGTATTGCTGCACTAAAAATAACCCTTGCTCAACTCTTTCGTATCTTCTCTTTTATCCCCCCTTTCTCTCTCTCTCTCCTGCTTACCCTTCTATCCTTCCTCCCCTTCTGAGCATCTCTATTTCCCACTATTCTTCTCCTTTCTTATATTCTGTATATCCACCACTTTCTTTTACTTGGTTTGTTCAATTTTTTATATTTTTCCTGCCCTGTTGTATTTTTTTCCCATTTCATACTTATTTACCCCTTTCACTCCTTAGTTTTGCCTTATTCTCTCTCTCTTTCTCTCTCTCTCTCTCTCTCGGTTTTTTCAAGTGGATGTATAGGACAATTATCCACGGTCAAATGTAGGTCAGTGTGTCTGTCTGAATAACGTATAGCTATCGCACCACACCAGCAGCTTTCCCGGTGCAAATGGTCCGTCGTTTATTTGTGTTTTCTTTGTCCACCAGTTCATTCATGACTCGTGTGTGTGGGCTGATTTCATGGCACGTGTTGTATGATGGGGCCCTTTATCAATAAAGCCAAATGACGCAAGTGTGTCTCGTTTCCATACTTAGCTAGCAAACACAGTCTCCCTCTCTCTCTCTCTCTCTCTCTCTCTCTCTCTCTCTCTACCACACACACACACACACACACACACACACACACACACACACA
>JBBIGB010000156.1:8955907-8972474 GCA_037577075.1 Alestopetersius hilgendorfi
CACACACACACACACACACACACACACACACACACACACACACACACACACACACACACACACACACATCCTCTGATCCACTTAGGTAAATACCAATTAAACACTCCATGCACACTTTAGTTTTTATACAGACACATACACGTCTCCTATGAGAAAGTGATTATTACTTGTAACTCTCAGCCCCACCACAGCAATAGCTTTCTTTCTCAATAAATCTCTTTGGAGGCTACACAGGTAAGCTTTATGTGTGCAAAAAATGTGAGTGTGTGTCTAGGTAGTGGGAGGAAATGTCACTCTTAAATAAACAGCCTGGTTTCCATGGTGCCTTAAACTAGGCACGCTTCAGTGTCTTCTCTTTATCTGATGTTCCCAACACACACAAACACACACACACACACACGCACACACACACACACACACACACATACAGTTCTGGTGGCTGTTACCAATGTAGAACTTCTTTGCTATTGAAAAAGGGGAAACCCAGCTACAGGGGAAACCCAGCTAAAGAGTTCCACCAATTCCACCTGTATGTCATACAGAGTGGTTTGATGTGAAACACCCCAGTCTTGGGTGGTGTAAGGGATCTGATACATTATAAAAAGTTATTAAATCTCAGAATTTTGAGAACACCTCACTGGTGGTTTTGAATAGTAAATTAAATGGATAGCAAATTGCAAAAGGGTGACTTGTGCCAGGCATCGCAACGCCTGCTTCCTAACACCACCACTGCAAAGAAATCAGAGTGAGCTTCTCTACAATTAACCCTTTACTGTCTTACATGTAACACATTTAGGGTCGGTTTACCAGACAGGGATTAAGCCTAGTCTTGGACTACCCTTTCCTTTTCAATGGAAAATCTCTATTCACAGAACTACTTAATCCAGGACTAGGCTTAATCCCTGTCCGGGAAACCGGCCCTTAATGTCTTACATGTAAATGATTCAATTATGTATTGAAAAATTGGTGGGATTGCACTTCGGGCTGAAGTGCAGTAAATAAAGCAGACTAGAGTAAAAGCCCAGGAAAAGACAGATACTACTGAGCTACTCATTCATAAAGTTCTGACCGCTCATCTAACTCATTACTGCAAGATTAAACATCCTCACAACTACTGAAAACTACTTTAAGGTAATTGAAAATGAAGAGTTATTCTATGCGTTTATGAACAGCAATTTCAGAGAACTGGTGGAAACAGTACATTATTATGGCATATGAGCTACTGGAGCTGGCTTACTTTTACTTTTAAAAATGACTTCCATATCAAGGTCTCTCCATTCATCCAGCCCTTAACATACAGATTAAGCATCTTATTGAGAAAGTGACATGAATCAAGATATGTAATCAAAAATAGATTACGTCTCAGGATGATCCACAGTGAGGCCTGACCATCTTGCATCTACAACAGAGAAAACACAAAATGCTGACCGAGCAAAACGGAAACACACATATATGAAGGAACTATCACAGCTGTGCTGAAACAATCCTTGCTATTATAAATACAGTGACTTTTGACAAGTAAGAGAGCTCACAGACTACTCAGACACAAAGACTGTACTTTATTTCTCCTTCATTTGCATTCCTTTTTCCTTTGTTGTGTATCACAGGACCATAGAAAAGAACATTTCATGTGCACGAAACAATGTGCATATAGAAAACAATGGACAATATCGATTACAAATTATGTACATTTATACTGACAGCACCATATAGTGGGACCAGAAAATGTTTTTCATATAAAATAGAAAATAAACTGCATCATTCGAACAAGTTCATGGGGTGGTGGAACACGAACAAGCACAAATGTCTGGATTGTGTACCAAACCTGCTGAGATAATTTAGAATGTTCTGTCTTATTCACTACGGTTCGTTTGGTTTGTCAGTTCTTTTTTCTGGACAATCTAAGGACAACTGAGAACGTATCATTTATGGCTTAAATGCATTACCAGATACAGTTAGAAAGTTATGTTGCATAAAATTATTCACCCCTATAGTTACCAGCTTGGTTCATTTAGAAAGGTTTGGGCTGGTTGCTGCACCAAACAACTCTTTTGGCTATATGTATGTATACACCCCACCCCACCCCACACACCTACTTATACACAAGCCTTACAACGGTCCGATTAAAATCGGACAAATGAATAAATAATAGTATTAATAAATAAATGTCAAAATTCTAGAATAAATAGCTGCACAAAAATCTCTTTGCAGAGACTTGTAGTGTTTGAATACATAAGAGCATAGCTACTAGCAAAGTAATACCTCTTTGGTAAACTACAAGTTATAGGCAAGTCATTTTCAAAAGCAATTCAACTGATGTTAGTTTGAAAGCACATGAAGCACATTGGTAAAAATACCACTTATTCAATTCTGAATGGTTCAGTGATATGTACAGTATGTAAATTTAAAGGTTCACACATGCACATATTCTCACAGTATTCTCCTTTAAATTCTTTAGCTTTATAAAAACCATTGTACCAAAGGTAAAATAGCATTTTTTTCAGTCAGAAACAGAGTAACACAAAGCATGCAATACTTTTAATCTCACAAAAGGTAGTGTCTAGTTTGGGCAAGAAAATTCATTACCATGCTCCTTCAAGGCAATATGCCCAATTTTATATAAACATTAACACAAACACCAACTTAAGGCTCCAACTCGGAGCCCAGCTCAGGACTTCCTGGCTCCTTTGGCTGCTTTAGCATGAGCAGAGACCATTTCCAGAGTGATCTCCAGACTGTCAATCTCTGAGCTCTTCCTGCGTTTAACAAGCACTCGCACTGGCTTCTTGGCCTCTGCTGAGCTCTCATGCCTTATTCCTGCTTCTGCTTCTGGATCCAGCTCCAGTTCGGCCTCAGGCTCTTCACTGTCCTGCATGGAGAACTGTACTGTACTGACACTGATGGGGCAGCGGCGGGGGTAGTTCCTGAACTGCTCAAAGGGGTCATTGCACTTCTCACAGGGGCAGTGGGCCAGACTCACAGTTGTTAAGTGGCCCCGTGGCCTCACTGAGTGTTGCCCCAGGGCTAGAGCAGGTCGGCAGCTGTCCTGCGGCACACACACAGCCAGGCAGCCACGAACACACACCTGCCGCAGTGTGAGCATGTCCTTGCAGAGGAGATGGCGGAAGTTGGGCTTCAGCAGAAGGTAGATGAGCGGGTTGTAGATTGTGGAGGACTTGGAGAACATGGCCGGGACAGCGAAGGCCAGTGGTGGGATGACGTCTATGTCTCCAAACGCAGCCCATATGGAGACAAATGCGTATGGGCTCCATGCTGTGAAGAAGCCTATGCACACTGCCACACTGAGCTAGAAAGACGGAGAAAGATTTAGCAAAATGTTATCATGACAATGTAGTCAAAACGGCTTCAGTAAACTGAAAACTGTAAGGAAAAAAAGAAAGAGGGCAAAGAAGTGAAGGAGAAAAATAAACAACAACTTTGTCTTTCTCCTAATTGTTTCTGTAAGCTGCCTTCCTTTAACTTTGATGACCTAGATTAGATGTTTCTTCCATGCTTCCAATTTCGTGACAGCAGTTCCTGTTCACAAAGCATGGTCCATTAAATGTGTTTTGATTGGTTTGGTGTGGAAGAACTCTAGTGGCCTGCACAGAGCGCTGACCTCAATGCAACTGAACAACTTTGTGATGAACTGGAAAGTTGACAGCATCCAACACCTCTTTTCACAGAATGGCCACAAATTCCCACAGACACACTTCAGAGTCTTGTGGGAAGCCGACCCAGAACAGTGGAGATTAGAATGGGATGTGGGTCTGATGGCCGTATGGTGTTTCTTTTTTACACATTTGATCCAGTTAATGACTTGAATCAATGGGTTCATTGGGACTGGAACTGAAAAACCGTGGTTACCCTCAGTGCTCTGTTGCTCATGCAATATTTATATGTGTCCCTTTGTAGCAACTTGTGCATAAAACTTATATGAATGCGTGTGGCGGGTCCTACCTTCACTATGATGGTCTGAATATTGCCCATGCGTGCCTGGGAGACGTGCTGCTCAACGGCTCGGCGGGACTCTCGCACAGTGAGCAGGATGTGTGTGTAGGAGAAGATGATGATAGTGCAGGGTAGCAGGTAGCAGCAGATGAAGAGTGCAGTGGTATAGGAGCGAGCGATGGGGTCTCTGTTGGATGAGGTCCAGTCAATGCAGCAGGCTGTCCCATAGGGCTCTGGACCATACCGCCCCCAGTGGACCAGTGGAGAACAAGCGAACACCAGTGCATATGCCCACGCGCACACTATCAGCACACAGCAATGCTCATGGCCAAGCCGGTTGCCTGTTACACGCATATTGCAAATACATAAAAAAACTATTTCAACATTTCAAGTGAGTGTATTTTACAGCACATAACATAGACAAATTATAATACTGCCAGTGATGATGGGAAAACATTTTAAAGATGCACACATGCTGCCTGGTTGGTGTAGTATAGAGTGATACTGGCATCTTCCAATATAGCAGACTGGAGTTTAACTGTGTGTGTGTTACACCAATGCCTATCTCTATAACTCGAGTCAACGTAAATCGCCTTGGTTAAGAGAGTGTGCCAAATATGTAAAGGCTTGAAACCCTATTCTTACAGCTAGCTAGTCAGCCCTAGGAAACAGTCTTGGTATTGTTTGGAAGATACATCTAAAGTATCACCAAAGTCATATTCCATAATCTCTTGCGACCTAACATATTGTGTAGGCCCCCCTCCTTCCACCAAATCAGTTCGGATCTATCATGGACTCCACAAGACTGCAACCAAGGCAGTAGACATTGCTCCTTTAATTTGTTAGTTTGTCCAGCAAACCTTGAAGATGTTTGATTAGATTGAGATCTGAGGAAGTCACAGGCCAAGTCAACTCTTTGTCAGGTCTCTCAAACCATTCCTGAACAATCTTTGTTGTGTGGCATTATTTGTTTCAAAAAGAGACCACTGCCAATGGTTGCGCTTGATCTGCAACATTTACATTTACGGCATTTATCAGACGCTTTTATCCAAAGCGACTTCCATTCCCTACCTACAGGGGGCAGTCTCCCTGGACTTAGGGTTAAGGATCTTGCTCAGGGACCCAATGGTGGTGCTGAAGGCAGGACCTTTTGGTCCGGAGGCAAGTATCCTACTCACTGAGCTACCTCCACCCACCGGTTTTGCTAGATGTCAAAATAACATCAGAACTTTCCTCAGAACATCACAGTGTCCCCCTCTGCTTGCCCTGATCCCAAAGTGCATTCTTCCTTAGGTAAGGGACATACTTCTTGTAGGTACTAACCACTCTATACCAGGGACACCAGCTGAGTGATAGCAATCTAAAATCTATATTACGGTGGATGAAGAGGAGAGGGAACCTGTTATGCCTTTGTTTAAAGGTGCCAAACATCAACATGGTGTAGGGAAAATAGTAAATAACTGCCTTTTAACAAACTTAACAGAACCTGTTGGCAGACGTTTGACTCTTTGTATTTTTGTATGTAGTGGGTAATTCTCACAAACAAAACAGCCAAACGATGGGTCTATGTGCGTGAATATGTGTGTGTGTGTGTCTGTGTGTGTGTGTGTGCGTCTGTGTGTGTGTGTGTGTGTGTGTGTGTATGTGTGTGTGTGTTTACCGTAGAGAGGGTAGCACACTTTGAGGCAGCAGACGATACTGAGAATAGTTAGAGTGGTGAGAGAGCAGATGCCAAAGAGAACGCCGCAGAAGGCATAAACTATACACAAAGTCCCTCCATACAGCCACCTACACACTCACACACACGCAGGTGAAGAGAAAAACAGGCATAGACACAAAGAAGAAGGTATCAGATCAGTTGAGATGGGAAAAGTCCAGTCATGATGTTCACAGATGTGAAAGGATGCTTTGAGATTACAGTCAAGGTTTAGACATTAAGGCTCCAGGAGAGTCATCTCACGTGCAGCCCCTGCCTCACCGCCGGGTAGTTAAAGCGCTGACGTCTCAGATGAAAGCTCAATTGCATGCGTGTGTGTATGTGTGGGTGCTTCCGCCTCTCTGCTTTCTGAAGCTTGTTCATTACAGAATTATTTACTGGCAACATCATAGGAGGAAGTGAAAATATGAACATGTGTGTGTGTGCCTTTATGGCGTTCTAATGTACTTAAAATAAAAGCACTGGATGTAAAAATGGGCCATCGAGGTTCTGCTTGGCACTTCTATTAGCAGTCCCAGAGAAAGAGGATGCGTATGCCATATCATTCCATTACAACTTGAGGATTAGCATCTTGAAAGAGTAGCTCTAGGTGAAGGGCAGGGATATCATGAACTAGAGGAGCTCTCAGACGTTTAATCTTTTTCCTGTAATGAATGAACGCGTGCTCTTGTGAATACTGATGTAAAGCCTGGGACACACCAGCTATCAGGTGCGGTCAGACTTAGGTGGCTGATGATTGCCTGTAGTCAGCGGCTATGACGCTTTAGTGGCTCGAGTTCCCTCTTGTCATTGCTTGTCTCTTTTTTGGTCTATTGAACATGTTGTATCAGCATCGGTGGCTGGCCATGAACAAATGAGGGCAGAAGTGAAAGCAAGAAAGACGGCTTAACCAGACTGTTTGATATGGCGGGCACAGAAAGCATGCTTAAGCTGGACCAGCGAAATATCATCCATGTTTTCTTCTCCTGTTGAGACAACTTTGATTTTCCAGTCATGTATGATAATGAAAGTTAAAAGAGTAGAAAATCAAATGCTGACTGAGAATCAAATACAGGTTCTAATACCTCAAATATGTCAGTTAACGGAACAAGGAAAAAACACAGATTGCAAAAACACATTTTCTCAGTTGCTTTAACGTTATGATGGTAGGTTTGTATACTGCACTCATGTACTTCCAATCAACACTAACGTATTTATTCAAGTGAAACGAACAGCTGTAATCCATACGTCCCCATATACGCTACCCATAGAAAACCATGCCTCTGTTTTTGTTTCTTGTCATCATTCATACTCAGTAGCCACCCTTTACATTGTGTGCATGTGAATAGGGATTTGATTGCATTCACACACAGGAGCATGAGTGAGGTGTGATGTTGGTCGTGGGATGATTATTCATTTTCATACAGAAATAGCGATTTGAACGAGTGCTGTTTTCAAATGCTGCAACTATAATTATATCCTACATTATCCAATTTTGCCGTGCGTTTTAAGTGGGGAATTTAACCTAATAACACAGAGATACACTACGTTCAGGATCCAAGATTCTAGTCTGAACAAAACTGCATGTGCCGTTCTGGGTGGGGGAAAAGCTACTTTTTGAATCATTAGGGTAATTTTGGACCGAAAAACGGCAGTTTTTCCCAAACTGTTGAGCCCAAGCACTTAGTCATAGAACAAGAGTCATTTTTGGTTCAGAATTGGTCCATGATGGATTGAAATTGTAAAGGGAGACTGTTTCAAAAGCGAGTACATAGCAATTTTCCTCATGGAATGCAAACAATTTACTTTGGCATCAGTAAATTAGTCTGATTCTGATTCTGAAGAAAACATTAAAAAGTATTTTGTTGTGTTATGTTGTGATTTTGGGAAAAAGTATGGAATGATTTAGTATCTTAATTTAGCAAAATACTCTCTCTCTCCTACCTGTGCTGAAAGCTAGAGGCTACAGCGAGCGGGTAGAGGCTGATGGTCATGCATAGATCACTGACGGCCAAGTTAACAATGAAGAACTCGGCTGGCTTCAGCAGATGCTTCCTCCTGTGGGACACATAGAGCAGCATGGTGTTCCCACACAGAGAACACACACCTGAAACACACACACAGAAACATGAGTTCAGCCACGTGATTCTGACTTAAGTACCACTTTCAGTTATAAATTTGCTCAGTTTGTGCTGATTGTAGGGTTGTCTGGGGACTGATTTAAGAATGAGACAGAGATACGCTATCACATACTAATGAACAGGGAACATGAGGAACACTAGGTACTTTGCTTTACAATCTAATTTCTATTCTATTCTAATATACACTATATGTACTAAAGTATTGGGACAAATGACCATTACACCAACAGGGATTTTAATTTCAAAGCATTCAAATACATAGACTTTAATATGGAGCTGGTCCTCTTTGCAGCTATAACAGCTTCCGGTTTTCTTGGAAGTCTTTCCACAAGATTTTGGGGAATTTGTGCCCATTCATTCTGTAGGGCATTTATGAGGTCGGGCACAGACGTCGAGAAATCCTGGCTCATAATCTCCGTTCCAGTTCATCCCACAGGTCTTTATGGACCTTGCTTTGTGCACTGGGGCACAGTAATGCTGGAATAGAAAAGGGCCTTCTTGAAACAGTGTCCAAAAGTTGGAAGCATGGCGTTGTTGTTGGTATGCAGAAGCAATAAGATTGTTCTTTACTGGTAGTAAGACGCCTAGACAAAACCCTGAAAAACTGTGCCCCAATACTTTTGTCAATACAGTGTATGATTACAGTATAAAACCATTCTATATCTATCTTTATTTCAAAGGACATTCATGATTTGTCCATCGTCATGACTAGTGTTGGCTACGATTTGAATGTAGCTGTAAGTGTGTGGGGGGTTATGTACTGGATGACCGGAAGCAGTCATCCTTAGTTCTGTTAATGTGTTGGGGATTTGCTTGTGGGAAAGACCTGTGTGTAGTTTGGGGTTAAGCACTGGGTGTTTGATTGGTGGGAATACGTTTAGAGTATTGTATATAAGTTCTGTTTAGGTGGACCTGAGATGTCGGTCCACCGTTATCCAAGGGCTGGGTGTTTGTATATATGCTTGTTCCGTTTTGTTTAAAAGTCTATGTTGGCCCTCGTGCCAGTTTCTGTTCTTTAAAATAAAAGAGAAACGAAGCATGGAAACCTGCCTGTCTGCCTGCTCTCTTTGGGAAAGAGTAGGGGGACGTAACAGTAGCCAGTGTTAATTACATCAGTGGAATTACTGACAAAAATTCTCAGGGTTTTTCATAGTGTTGTCAGTAGTAAAAACAAGATGAAAAATCCTTTCACTGGATTTTTGTGAGAAAACAAAGAGAAAACAAAAAGAACAGAATAATAGTTTTTTTCTGACTTAGTAATATAGTATCATCACAGACACACCTGGCATTAAAGTAGATAACACACTTCTCAGAAAGACTGATGCAGGTTTAGTGCTTTGCTTTATTTCCTAAATAGCTTTGGTTAAACATCACACACAAAGACTGTTTCTTTTAAGATGTGTAAAATCGAGTTCACCTGGCACAACAGCACAGCTGAGAGAAGACGTTCCATGTGTAGCAGGAGTTCAGCAATGGCTGAACTGTGGAGCTAAATTATGCTTTTCCATGCATTTAAGTTTTACATTTACAGCATTTGGCAGAGACAGGTGGGACCTACACGGGTGCTTTGTAGTCTATAAAGAAAACATATCCCTCACACTAGTATATCCAGACTTAAATTAAGAGCTGCTAGCAAAGGATTTAAAGTTATAACTCCATCAAGACCCTCTAAAATTAAACACACTAAAATTAAGTAGCTGTTACCATGGTTAATGTCCCTACATGGTTCTCTGCATTTTGGCCTTCCATCAAAACAGAGTTTTAGGTCACTGAAGACTGAGGAGCAAAAGTACAAGAAGTGTAGATGGAGCGCAAAATGTGTCTCAATGAAACTGCAACTTGCACTCACAATGCTTCTGAGTAATGTTCAAGTTACTGGACGACTGGTGGCTTTCTGGTTTGGGCATTGTTCCTGTAATCAGGTCATGGGTTTGAATCTCAGGACTAGCAGTGGCAACAGTGTGTGGGGACAGTACCTTGAGCAAGGTACCATCCTCACACATTGTTTCCCGGGTGCCCCATGTTGATGGCAGCCCACTGCTTGACTTGGTGAATGGGTTAAATGCAGAGAAAGAATTTCACGTCGTTCACACTGTGCGTTGTAGTAGGTTCACTTGTGACTATAAGGCGCCACTTTACAGTTTGTCATGCAAACGCTGCACGGCTGTCAATGGGGGGCGGGTCTAACCAGCTCCCGTGATTTACCTCGGGGGCAGCAGGGACAAGGCAGGCAGGCGTCCATGAACTTAGGCTTTTTATGAAGCGTGAACATGAAACAGAAATAAAGAAAACCTGGCACTATGGCCGCTACCAAACAGGAAACATGAAAACCGGGAAACAAACCAGGGAATGTGAGGCGATGGACAGACAAGTGGGGGCTACACAAACAGAACTTAAATACAACCAGTAATCAAAGAACAAAAAATAACAGGTGAAAACCAAAACACGTGACAAATGAACTAAACAGACATGAACATCAAAATAAAAGTCCCAAAACTAAATCAAAACAGTGGCCCCTACCGGCCACTGGCCGAACCGTGACAACGGCTCCACCTCCTAATTGCTCATTCAGGAGATGCAGAGTTTAAAAGGTGCTGCAAAATATCATTATACCAGCTCCACATAAAACAAAAATGAAAGTTCAGTGATGATGAGAGAGTGGTGTTAACAAATAAGTTATTATTTTTTACTCTGGCTAAGAAAATAGTTTGTTCACTGTGCCGTAAATCCTAAATTGCAGTAGCATCCTTGTTTTGCTTCCCTTGTTTTGTTTTGACTTGCCATGTACTTTTGTTTTTAATGTTTATGCTCCCTCTTAGCTCCACCCAGTAACCACACCCCTTATCTGGTTACAGCTTGTTACATGTGTAATCATGACCAGCTGTTTGTGTGTATAAGGTCTGTAGTATAAGGTCTGCTGTTGCATCAAACTAGAAACTTAATACATTTTTTTTGTATTCTATGCAAAGGAGCATGCATTAGAGAGAACTGAGTGTGCTCGTTCTGTTGTGCATCATGAATTCCTTTACTTGCCTCCTTTTGTTTTTCTTGTTTGTACCCGTTTGCCATCATTAATGTCTGAACCTTGCTTGCCTCAGCAGATCACTTTACCAGTACTGTCAACCTGGATCCGGATCAAAGACTTGCATCCTGCACTTGCATCTTGCTTTCTTGTCTCAGTCACCATTACACCTACACCTCACAGGTAGTGTGTGGGGCTATGCAGAGTCTGCATGACAAGCTGTAATCTTGTCAAATTCAGGTGCACTGCAGTTGCAGCACATCATATTTTTGCTGCACCTGCACTGAAATGTACATCTGGCCCTGAGGTTTGGCAAAATGTGCTTTAGTCAAACTACCTCCAATAACAACACCTGGACTGCCATGTACTCGTTTCTGTGCATTTTTGAAAGAAATGCAAAAGCTCAGTTGCTGCGCCCTTCATCAAAGCAGAGAACATTAGATTATCATGTTAAATATTTATTAATGTAACCACAGACAGATTAAAAACAACAAAATAACTATGTCATTTCCTTTCTTTACATTTTAGATCATTTCATTGTAATACATTATGGATATTTTTAATATGTTCGTATGCTTTCTTTTAAAATTGGACAAATGTGCACAATTATTAATTATTTCTTATTAATTGTTAACTATTCATAATTTCTGGCTAGTGTAACACATTAACTAGGCTAAAAAAAATCTAAAAAAATACCAAAATACCAAAACTATAATGGCACAGACTTTTAAGTCTATTTTCTTTTCATTAAAGCACACTGTATACAATAAAGCCTTGTGTAAATGTTCAGTACTATTGATTTTTTCAATCTATGCAGAAGCCTGTATTGGTTAAGTATGTTTATGGCATCTTGTGCATTGATGTTGTATTTTCAAAAGAGTTGTAATATAAGAAAAACATTTTCACTCACTTTGTTAATGTGTTAATGCTAATGTGTTTGTTAATGCTTTGCAAATTGGTATGCATTTAAACAGAGGCAGATCTTGGATCAGGGGCCACATTTTGCACAGAGGGGTGTATATGTACTGATGCATATTTATTTTTACCTGTTGACATTATCTTATTGAGCCTGAATGATTTCTGCTCTGCCGAACACAGGTTGGAGCTGCCCCGTTCTGACCCTGACTAGATTCACCTCGTCTGTCTGCTGCCCTCTCCCACCTCTCTCACCCCACTCTGAGCCAGTTTCACTGTCTGGAAGACTGGTCTTTTTGGCCAAATGTGCTGAATATCCATCTGCCCTCATCATTTCATATTTTCAATCTCTGCCAAACATTACGGTTAACACATGCAAATTACCACGCATTTACTCCACAGATTAGCATTTGTGATATGCTGATTTAAAGATTCCACCACACATCTCAAATGGGAGATCACATATTTCCCCCCATACTTGGTACACTCTTGGGGTGTCAACAGTGATGATCAGTCACTATCTCTCCTTTTTCAAACCCAAATATGATGGCTGCTAAGATGTTACTAAAATCTTCTTCCCAGGCGACTACAGGCGCTGCTGTCATTATGCTTTGGAAATGAGCACCGTCTGTTCCAATCAGTCACCACTTCCACTCTGCCGGATAGGGGATACCCTCATGCCTGTCCTTCTGTTGCATTGCAAAAGATTGCAGCTTTTTGTTGGTTGCCTTGGCTTCACTCTTTCTCCAGTGCAAACTCTCTAAAGAGCTGCACCTTCCCGTCTATCTCCTTGTGTGGAGTCAACATAGCATAATGTTAATATGTGAATATATAATCCAGAGAGCTTCTTTTTCCACAGATTCTAAAACTAGTTGTGTCTGCTACGATCCATCCATAACGATTTATTGGCATTGGGAGGGGCAACTGGTGGCCTAGTGGTTAGGGGATTGCACCAGTGATTAGAAGGTTGCAGGTTTGAATCCCAGGACTGCTAGTGGCACCACTTAGGTACTCTTGTTCAAGAGTACAGTACCCACACCCTGTTCCCTGAGTGGCTGTGCACTGCTTCACTTGGTGAATGGGTTAAATGCAGAGAAAGAATTCCACATTGTTCATGGTGTGTTTGCGTGTTACTATAAGGGGCCATTACTATAAAGTGCCGAAGAAGCTGGACTGGTTTCTATCTCCACAGCTCAGCTGAGATCAATATGCAATTCACTGTCTGGCACCTAGTATAGGCACCCCAGCATTTAACTTCCATTGCCTTGGACCGTAGCTGTTCCTCCTCTCTCGATTAAATCCCATTCTGACAAAGTTCCTTCTCCAAAGTGAAGATTTCTCCAAAGTTAATATCTTCTTAATTCCCTTACCATCCTTTGGGTACTACCATCAGAATCTCCCTGTATCTGACTTTGGCTCCTCCACTGTCTTAGAAGCAGAGCACATCCTTCCTGTCTATCCTCTGATCTTCATGGTCATGATGGGAATAGATTCTTCACTTTTTACTCCTCGACCAGAAATGTTTTCTGAAGCAGTCTGAATTTTAATTTGTTACTACATCGTCTCAGACTTGTAAAGTGTTGTGTCACCCTTACCTCGGCAGATACTTATTGATGTGCTGTAATGGCTCTATCACATGTGTCAGTGTCTGTTATTCTTTTATGATCATCCTTAAATCCTATGCTTTGAAGATTCTGGTTGTTGCTGTCCTTGGGCCCATACCCTCTATTTTCTTAATGATCATGTTAATTCCTGTTGTGAATAGAATTACAAAGATGGTAAAGCTCATTACTATTCATTTTACTATTTTTTCACAATATGTTAGTCCTTCATGTAGGCACATGTGGGAAAATGTGGCATAAGCTTTTGCCAAGTCCCAGCAAACCAACGTGACACCTTTTTATGGCCTTCTCCTAACTAATAAGCTCTGAGATGACTCTGTTATATCCAATGCATCTTGAGAACCCAGGAATTCCTGGAACGATGAACCTGCATACTGATTCCTTATCATGTAGCTCACCATGTGTCTAACGCGAGATATTCAAAACTAGTCAAGTCTGTACCACTGAACAATAATGAGATGTTCATGACTAGTCAAGTCACTATTGTAAAAAAAAAAAAAAGGTAATGAATAGCCAAGTCAGATTAAACCCCACAAAGCAGTCAGTTCAGATGGGGTTAAAACTGATGTGTGTCAAAACCAAAGATACAATTTGGTTAAAAAATAAATAAATAAAAGATCAGTGCAATTAAGTATTAAACATTCCTTTGTCGTCAAGCTCCAAAAACGCCAGTTGAGTGACACAATACATTATTTATTTAATGTCATTTAAATCACATTACCAGCAACTCACTAATTAACATAGACATTATCTCATACTCAAATAAATAACTGGGTGAAAGAATTAAAGATTGTTTTGGGTTTGAAATTGCTGAGACTGCAGGTTGCTTTAGTTTCTGTAGTGGGCTCCCCACTCCGTTTGCTTCTAATGAATAATCTACGAAGGCTGAGGGGAACCATGGTGACTCACAGTGAGGGAATTACACGACTGCAACAATGATTCACACGCAGGAAGTCTTCGGGCTCAGAGAGTAGAAGGAAAACACTCAGGCACACACATTCAATAGATGTCTAAAGTTAAAAGGTATTTTGCACAATGAACAAACAGTAACAGACAAGGAAGAAAAGTGGATTAAATATAAATAAAAGTGGATTAAATTAAATATAAACGGATTAAAACATTAAAGTTCAGATAAGCAGTAAGGCTCTGACACACACACAGACAGGCACACACACAGCCCTTTCTTTATTCTTCCAACCTTCAACCTTTATCAGGAATGGTTTCAAGTGCAATGCTATTACTTCACTGCCCATGCACTGTGCCAATCTCCTTCAGGCTCTATTAATCCTGTCCATACAACAATGACTCGACACATATAACTGATCTATTACCTCTATGAGACGCTGCACGCACAATAATCAATGGGTGCTGCACTTTAATGGTTCAGCCTGGCATCAAGCAAGATAAGACCTTGGCCTAGTTTGCCATGAGTAGTGACACAAAACAAGGAACACTGAGACAGTTTTAGAGGGTTCATATTGCGGAAAACTGAACTTTCTGCTTTTTTTAATTGCTAAAGTTTTACACATCGTTAAAGTTTCAAAACTCACTACCCCACACAGTCCATTCGTGGAAACTAAGCTGAAAAGACTGCAGCTTTTTAAATTTAGATCACTAGCATGACACATATGACTACCCCTTGAGTTCACAGTAGAAAAAGCCCACTCATTCGCACTGATATGATAAATACTGGGCATTTGCTTGAAAGAACTAGGTGTATCATTGTATTCTTCCAAATAAGCAAGGTATCTGAAAGTGAGTGAAATACTGTAAATTCAGTCTCAACTTTTGTTCCGGTAAAATACAGAGTAGCCAATCAGAAAAGAGGTCTGGTGGTGGCAGCCACTGATATAGACTAATAAGTTAGCTGAAACTACATGTTGTGTCATTTGTATCTGTCATATGTAGATTTTCAATTAAAAAATGTTCTGCATTGTTTAAATATAGCTGCGCTATTCATTGCTTTAAAGGTTTATTGATCGTCAAGTAGTCAAGCAGGTTTTTTATTGTCATTTCAACCATTTACACAAATGAGATAAAATGAAACAATGTGCCAGCTGGACCATGGTGCAAAACAGAACAGAACTGAAGACCATAGTACCAATGGATCAACAGAATGGACTATTTTGAAGTTATAAGCTTCCATAGAATGGACCATTTTAATAGAATGGACCATTCTATTAAAATTGAATGGTCCATTCAATAGAATGGACCATTTTGAAGTTATACGCTTCAATAGAATGGACCATTTTGAAGTTATAAGCTTCAATAAAATGGACCATTTTGAAGTTATAAGCTTCAAAATGGCTTATAACTACAAAATGCAAAATATGCACATTTAAAAGCAAGTGTTCAATTCAATACAATTCATTTTGATTTACGTAGTGCTTTATTGCAACTGATGTCACAAAGCACTTTTACAGAATCCAGGTCTAAGCCCCTAGTGAGCAAGCAGAAGGCAACAAAAGCTGGAGGGAGCAAACTCAGAAAGAAACCGAAACTTCAGAGAAGGAACAAGGAGACACATATAGTGGTAATAATATTAAATAATAAGAGTGGTAGATCAATTGTTTAAATACATTTTGGTTGAAGGCGGTGATTGTGGTGCGTATTTTTACAACAAAATTTCATAAAATAAGGATTTATGGTTCTGTACTGAACCTGTAAAAAATGTTTCTACATTAAAACAGTAAACGTTTCCCAAACGTTTCACAAATGACCTCCAATCAAACTTTCTGACACCATTTTAAAATCAAAACACTGCAATAAAACTGAACAGTAATGTCCAAATTGTGAATTCTGGGCTTCATTATTCGATTTACTAAAATAAATAAACATGCTGCTCTGGAGTGCTGCAAACATGTCAACATAATTAAAATAACAATGTGCAGACTTTAAGACAGAGTTCATTACAATAATAAAGTAAATTACTTTTGTGTATCTGTTCTTCTTGTTGGCGTTTTGGCTGCCTAAACTCTCTGGCTCTCTTGCTCATTATCTTACAAATTAGTTTTTTATTTGCATGCTATTTTAAGATGACAAAATATTTCTCCACCCCTTTCAGTATCCCTCTTTACTTCTCTCTCACACACATGCACATATACAAAAAAGGCACATCTATTCATATAGTAACAAAGACCCAAATAAGCACACACACACACACACACACACACACACACACACACACACACACACACACACACACACACACACACACACA
>JBBIGB010000156.1:9051861-9062224 GCA_037577075.1 Alestopetersius hilgendorfi
GTGTACAATATGACAACAAAACAGTGCTTTTATTAAAGAAATGTAGAGTTTTGCAAAGGATCTGATATGTTCTGCTACTTGGGTGAAGTGTTTTGAAAATATGGGCCTCATTTTGAAAACTGTGCTGAAGCATTTGAAAAAAATACAGTAGCAAGGAGCTATTTTGACAGCAATGATATGCTAGAAACATGTTATTAAAGATACTAGTGCAGAATTATAATATTGCCCATGCAGGCACAGGCAAAAGCCTTGCATGTGTGTCAATCATTTCTTCATCCATGCTGGACTAGATGTGCTCACATTCAGCAAAAGGCAAGAAATCATAACAGTTTTGATACCAACAGATGCATTGAGATTGAATGAATGACCACCACACAATAATGTGTACTTTGAAAGTGATGTGTGTGTGTGGGTGTGTGTTGGTGTGTGTGTATGTGTTTGTGTGTATGTTTGTGTGTTTGTATGTGTCTGTGTGTGTTGTGTGTTTGGATGTTTATGTATATAAATGAGTGTTGGCTATGCCGGGATTTTAACATCAGTCAAATAAACACATCTCGTCTGGCTACTTCCATGCTAGCTGGAGAAAGGAGCCGGAGGAAGCCATACACAATGGATGCCTGTGCATGGGAGTGCGCGTGAGAAGTGTTTCCCACACACACTCACACACACACACACACACAAAACACGACTGATTTCTATTCCTTACGAAGGTGTTGCTGTAAAGATTTTGATGAGCGCGAGGGCGATCAACAGCAGTCGCTGTGTGATGACATGCTAATGCACGAATGATGACAGCGCCGTTCCTGTAATCAATCAAAGCAAGTGACAGGTGTCAGATAATGTGATGCTTATTATATATGCACAGTGAGCCTGTATAGCTCAGGATTAAAGGGGCAGGTAAGAATAGATGGAAACGCACGCTGAGATGAGGAATCAGCCACAGTACAGTTGCTTCCTCAGCATGTGTGCATGTGTATGTGTATGTGTATGTTATTTTTGGCTTCCCCAATTAAGCTCTTCATGTGTTACAGTAAGAATGTGCGTGTGAATGTAGGGGGCCGGTTTTTCAGATGGACTAATCACATTAGTGTCCCATCCTCAGCCATGCCTAACTCTAAAGACCATCTCCAGTCAGGAGTCATTCTTTGGACAGATGGGAATGGGAAAAATGCTGCACATGTTAAGCTTCTGCACTCACTAGGGTCATATACTCTTCAAGCTTTACCTTACTTGACCTTATGGTAAAGGCACCATCAAAACAACACTATGGATCACCTTCGCAGTTAAGCAAGCCCCTGATTTGCTGATTTAAAGTCAGTCCTCTAGCTGGTGTAGTAGATGCATGTATGTGTAGTACAGTACAGATGTCTGGAACGACATAGAATGTGCCACGAAACCTGTAGTAATTAGTTATCATGGCAGAAAATATATGTGTACAATACGAATGCAGTTGTTTTTCGGAGGGCTTATTAACTATTGGCTATTTTTGCAAAACTCGACACACAAAAACCTTATACCATATCAGCAAAACTATGTTGGTCTCTTGCAAAAGCTAATGAATCTTGCTTAACTCTTCAAACCTTTGTGAAAATTGTATATTAATACGCACACAATGCAGTGTCTGGAAAACACACCTTGCTTTAGCTTTCTCTGTGCACAAGGTATGTCAATTTGAGGTCATACTTTTGTCCTAAATAGTTTTGTAAACACACAGGGATTTAAATTTAAAGGTATGAAAGTTTATTCACACACATCAAAACAAACACAAGAAAACATGCGATTTCACTGAAAGAGATCCGGCCACAGAATTTTATCCACATCGCATGCAATGTCTTCTAGTCCAAGGCATCGGGGAAAATATCTCCTGTAGTGCTGTTTCCAGCCCTGACCTGATTCCTGGTCAATATCCTCACATGCCTCTTCCATTGCCTGTAAAAGAGCCTTGCATTGATCGGATGACAGTCATAGACCTTCCAGCGCCAGTCAGAGAAGAACTCTTCAATCAGATTCAAGAATGGAGAGTAAGGGTGGAGTGATCCGTAAACCAATTGCGGACCAAAGCAGCCCTATGGAAACTAACACTGTCCCATATGGTGATGTACCTGGTCTGCTCTGGTGTCTGAACATTAGTGAGTATATAATGTAGGAATGTAAAATACGTAAAAATGTCCAGGAATGTAGTAATGTGTGCAGTGTTATATGGGCCCAGGGTTGCATTGAGGTGAACAACACCATTTTGACTTATAGCTGCACACATACTTATGCTACCACCACGTTGTCCTGATTGTGTCCAATAATGTTCCTGCCATGTCTCCTCATTTAGGTTTAGGTTAAAACCTGCCTCATCCACAAAAATCAGCTCATGACCCATGGCATCTGCCTCTAGCTCCATCACTCTCTTTCTTTCAAATAGGACTCTGTACATTTGTTTTGTCCTGATTCTGTGGCGTGCCAGTACACAAGATAAGATGCTCATATTGTTTGTTTTGAAAGGTGGTGTCATCCTCTATTATGTGCTGCTGTATTTCTCATAGCCTAATGGAATTATTTGTGATCACCATTTTGACTATATGGGTCTCTTGTTCTTCAGTGAATATTCTTCCTCTGTCCGCAGAGGAATTCTGTAGAGTAACAATTTCAGTTTTTACGTGTACAGTATTGTTGTGACTCTCATTAGAGTGTGGTACTACTACAAAACTTGAAGTAACTGTTTCTCATTTCGAAATGTCCTAATGATGCTTGCTACAGTGTAGCAGCTCAGGTTAGGATGAACCCGCTGGCCAGCTTTCGCTTTAGGGTCATTCCATGGTTGATCACATGATCCACTATTGTAGCTCTGATGACATCAGTAATTCTATTTCTTCTAACCCTTCCTCCTTCTTCTTCACCTCCTAGTCTTCGTCCTCGTCCTCTTCCTCCTTCCTCTTCACCTCCTCGTCCTCTTCCTCTAAATTCACCTCCTAGTCTTCATCCTCCTCCTCCCTCTTCACCTCCTCCTCCTCTTCCTCTAAATTCACCTCCTAGTCTTCATCCTCCTCCTCTTCCTCCTTCCTCTTCACCTCCTCGTCCTCTTCCTCTAAATTCACCTCCTAGTCTTCATCCTCCTCCTCTTCCTCCTGCTTCTTTACCTCCTCGTCCTCTTCCTCGCCCTCCTCTAATTCTTACTATTCCCTCTCCATTGTTCTCCACACTGAAAGTTTACCTGTGGCATATTTATAGTGCTCATGCTGATTGCAAAGAGAACTAATGATCTAAAACAGTTTACCCATGTGACAGTGTGGTCATGCAGGTGGCAAAATAGTGTAAATAATAGTCGTAAATGTGTATAGTTTTGTGAGTTGATCATTTGGAAATTGTCTGTAAAGCAGTGAGTTGTGTTTAGAGTTTTGCAAAAAGAGTGCTGTGCAGTGGATTGTATTTACATATTTGCAAATAGTGTGTTACAAAAGTGCAAATTGAGTACAAAGCAGTGTACAAAGCATAAGTATCATTGTTAGCGTTGAAGCATTCAGAAAAAACCCTGCAAGTTAGAAGAACAGTGAGAGGAATACAGGCTCGGTTCCTGGCTTCCTGCTGCCATCCCATGGAATCATTCAACTTAGTTGTAACACTATTTGAAAAGTGCAAGGGCTAGATGGGGGTGCACAGTCTTATTTCTATGATTTACACATCAGTCCCATAGTAGTCACCAAATAATTTATAGTAATTTCTGAATAATGTTTTAAAGAAGTAGCTTAACCGTGTTGACATGGCTATAAACAAATAGTGACCCATTAACACGGCTGTGTGCACATAATTCTAATGAATGGCTATTTACTTGCATTGTTAACATTGTTAGTTCTTTACTAAATCATTCATATAAAATTCATAAACAAATAATAATCCTGCAGTTAAGTTAAAGATGGCCTAATCACATTAGTGTCCCATCCTCAGCCATGCCTAACTCTAAAGACCATCTCCAGTCAGGAGTCATTCTTTGGACAGATGGGAATGGGAAAAATGTTGGATGTGTTAAGCTTCTGCACCCGATAAGGTCATATATCCCTTAGGCTTTACCTTACTTAACCTTATGGTGAATAATTCTTATTTCTATGATTTACACATAAGACCCATAGTAGTCACCAAATAATTTATAGTAATTTCTGAATAATGTTTTAAAGAAGTAGCTTAACCGTGTTGACATGGCTCTAAACAAACAGCCACCTATTAACACGGCTGTGTGCACATAATTCTAATGAATGGCTATTCACTTTGATAAATTGTTAACATCATTAATTCTGTACTAAATCATTCATTGAGGAGCCAATAATAATCCTGCATTTAAGGGGTTTAAAGGGGTCGCACCAAGATCAGCAACTTCTGAATCAGCTTGTGTTCAGGGACTTTCCAGAGCGACCACTTAATTGGAGATGGCAGGAAATCTATCCGCAGTCTCTTTTTAGTGGTCACTCTAGAGCACCTTGGCAGCAGAGATTTGGAAGATTTGTCTTAGTAATGCAACCGTCAGAAAGCTCATCTTCCCTCCTACACTGTGTCCCTTTGTCTTCCATGTGGTGAACTGCGCATACAGTGACGCTGCTCTACGTCACTGCTTAACATTCACTGTTGAGCAACTCTAACAGAACATTCCAATCGGCTTAGCATCCACCAGCGTCTGCCGCTCTCGTTCCAACGACCCTCGGTGACCTCCCCTACGTTAACAACATCAAGAAAGAGGATCCTTACATCTAATCCGTTTTATATTAGTGCCTTTTAATAAATGGTATGTCTTTCAAATAGTATCATAGTCCGGGATAACAGGTGTTTTGGGATATTTATAACATATTAATGGCCAATATAACATATTAACCATGCCATATTATTATTATTATTAGTAGTAGCTGTAGTAGCAGTAGCAGTAGTAGTGGTAGTAGTATTGTGGATGCTTTTATTACTAGTAATATTATCATAACGGCTTCTGGGTGACTAAGGCCCCGAACAATGAGGAAGTAAAAGCATTCTCAACAGAACGTGGGTTAAGAGCTTCTCAAACTCCAACAGACAAACTGGGTCTTTATTATATGGTGGCATTTCAACCCTAACCCTAATCCGCTCTAGATGAGGATCAAGTGTGATTTGGAGCGTTCTTGTCATGTTTGATGATTTGGCTCTTCTAATTACACAAGTGCCACCAGATGTGTGGGATTAAATGTCTGTAATCCTGAGCTACACTCCGGTGCTTTGGAGTGGAATGTAGGTAGGTGAAACGTAGAGACAACATATTTGTTCATGGTAAAGGGGTCATTTACTTCCAACCCGTTTGCACAAGACCGTGTTGTGGACTGGTGTGCAGTTCCAGTGTGCCTGTTGGAAACGATCTGACCTCGAAATAACAATCCCTAACATAAAACAATGACACACCACATACACGTCACACACACAAGGACGAACATCTCTGAAAGTCCATTCTTGGGCAACAAGACTGATATGTGGTTCAAAGGGAAGCGGCTCCTGCCGTAGCGAGGAGGTATTTGTGCTTTGTCACTGTCAGTCTTGTGTGCAAGTGGAAATCGTTAGCCACTTAGTGACCTAACACCTGAGAGGGCGATGCCTTGTAAACAGCAGTGTGAGGCGGCGTGATTTGGTGCGGAGCGGCACACAGTAACGACCTGCAAAAGCTGCCGTTTATCTTGGCATGGTGACCATAAAAAGCCATGAGTCATTTCCACCCTACAGGTAATAAACACTCCTACGCTTTGCTCATCAACACGTGCTCTCTCTACACACACACACACACACATAGAGGCCAAAACATCAGGAAACATCTTATAGCTTCCAGTAAAACAGATAAATGGATGCAGAGAATTACAGAGAGAGAGGAAATAAAAGTGACAAGGACAAAGAGATTTGCCTGTTTGTAACAAGTTCAAATATGCCCAATGGAGGAATTACAGTGTACAGTCAGAGTTATGGGATGAGCCCGCAGGGGCTCGTTTTAGGATTAGCCATACAAGCCCAAACCTGTCACTCTTACACACTATAGGAGAAAGCTGATAAAACAAGCTGACATGCCAGCACTGTTTCACTTGAGGATAATTTCATTTTCCTCCCACTCACTTTAAAAATAAGGTTTCCTAAATAAAAATCCTTTCATTGTTACAGAGGCTTCACATAAAGAATTTCTCATTGTTCACACTGTGTGCTGTGCTGTGTTCGTGCATGACTAGACTATAGACTTTACTTTACTGTACTTTTATATAATGGGGAGTTTTCTTAAAGGTTCCTCACTATCTTTTAAAATAACCATCCACTTAAATGTTCTTTTGGTGGTTCCTCTATTGCACCGTAATTTTATGTACTATTTTCTGTTACACCTTTGGTTCCATAAGGAACCTTTCAAATGAGTTATCGTAACTGATTAACTGAAACAAAAGTGGCCCATCTAAGGCACTGCTGAGTTTTATTACACAACGGCATTTTTTAAGAGTGATTACTGGGGAACCCATTTTGAAGCAATCTGAAAAACAAGGATACCAAAAGATGCTCTTAGGGCTGATGCTACAAAACTACTTTGATGGCCTAAAGCAAACGTTCTTAAACTAGTTCTCAGGGACCCCCAGCCATCTTTGCTCCAGCCCAACTCATAGGAACAGAGAAAAAATGTTGGCCATCTGGGGATCCTTGATGTGTAAGGACCTTAGAACCTTCCCAACGATTGGTTTCAGTTGATTTTTTACAGAAATATCCACTGAAAGGTTATTTTGGGGGCACCATTAGTGATTAGTTAGTGTCGTTGCTCCAAAGAACCTTTTTTTGCCACCTTTATTTGCTCTTGCTCCTTTCAACAAAGCAGCCAACATGGCTTTTCCGCACAGCATGGTTTGTTTATTGTGAATCTGGCATAAACACAGTGTGATGAGGTGTGACAGTGACCGACTATGTGGTCAGAGCACGGCGAGTTGATCTCAACTGTGATCGTGTAAACCAGGCCAGCGGAATTATTTGTCACGCTGTCATGTCCAGGTAACTTGTCAGCATGTCCTGTCTGCCCTGTGTGTGTGTGTGTGTGTGTGTGTGTGCGTGTGTGTGTGTGTGTGTGTGTGTGTGTGTATGTGGATGTGCATGTGCCCTTTTTTCCTCTCACACTTCCTTTCTCACAATATACAGCCCGGCGTCAGATATTTGGTGAGCGCTTGTTTCCTGTGGCAGAATGTGCCACATGCGTTGTGTTTACACCAGCCTGATAAGAATCTGCTTTTGTTTAGTTCTTTTTCCCTCCTCTGCAAAACACTTCGGAGCAGGCACATTCCAGGATTTGGGAAAAGGTGGTTCCGGCCGGAAAGTTGCATGAACGTACAGGAAAAGAGAACTGGGACAGCAATCCTGAACTACAGTGTTCCATGTTCCTGAATTCCATTGTACATTTCACACAAACACTCATTCTCTCTCTCTCCCCCTCTCTCTGATACACACACACACACACACACACACACACATACAAACACAGACACACACACACACACACATACAAACACAGACACACACACACACACACATAAAAAACGCAGACGCACACACTGCATACCAGATCATTTGCGAAAAGCTCATCTGGAAATCAAGAGTTCATTGCCGTTACAAGAAATGGTTCTGATTCCGTCACAGAACGTAAATGTAACTTGTTTTGCTCCACTTGTTTTTCGTCAGTTATGTAATCCACAGACTCTAAGGTCAATCACCTTCACAATCACTTACGACTGACTCAAGGCCACTGGGGCACAAAAACACGAGGGCAACAGCACAGAAACTCCAAAACAGCATCCCGGTTCTGTCTCTTGTTGTCGTTTTATTTCAGAACAGTGCAAACACAAGTATAAAAGATCTCGATATGAAATTTACATTCACATATATCACCATTGCAATCAATACATTGCAACCCCAAAAATAGCACATATATTTAAGATCATCAGTAAAATACTTTCTGTTTACTCTACAGAAGGTTTCATACATACAATAATTTCAACCCGTATCAAATATGAAAATATCTAATTCACATGAAAATCTAGTCTATATTTTCTATACTGTGCACGTTTTATGCATTAATAAAGTCAATCTGGTCGTAATATTTCGAACGGCAGTAAATTAGGCCACTGGGAGTTTGCAGATAGAAAATAGAACCTTCTTTTGTCATGTGGCTACATTTGTTTGATCACAAAATCTGAACTAGGCCTATTTAAGAGATAAAATGAGGAGTTTGGCTTACGAATAATGATTAAACCTCTTGTGCAGGAAGGTGATGCTGTGTTTTGTCTCTCAAGTAGCCCCTTAAATAGCCTTCACTTGTGGGTTCAATGGAGGTTCTTGGGGCCATGAGAAGTGCAACAAAGCTCAAAGGTTCAGAAAGTGTCACCTGAATTACAGTGCGCTTCTTTTGTAACTAATTTAAAGCTTAGGCAGCTTTGCTTTGTGACACGAAAGAGGAATGCTTGATCTAAGAACTCTGTACTCGGCACTGATAGATATGAAAGAAAATATAGTTTTGCGAAACCCAACATCTAAACATCCCACCCAGAGAGTTTCACAGGAAGTCAAGACTGTGCCCTTGGTAGATTCAGTGCGTATGAAACTACCTTTTGAAAAAAAACAACATTGTAAGTGGAATCAAACACAATATCACAAAATTGTGCTACAATAAAACACTGGAGTTGATATGTTGGTAACGATATGTGTTGGCACAAAGGAATACACCCACCCCAACAAACCCTGGATAGAAGGCAGTCACCTCAAGAGCCAAAAGAAGGCGGCAATGCTACAATACTCCCAAGCTTTCTCCAACACTTGACAGCACCATGCATGGAGAGGGAAAGCGAACGAGCGTTAGATAAAAGATTGAGTCCAAAAGAAAAAACACAGTAAAAGTAAAAAAAGGCCACTCGTCTGGGCTCATGCAGTGCAGCTAAAGCCTTTTTTTTTTTTTTAGATTCTTTGACACGTTTCACCCTTTTTTTTTTCGTTTTTTTGCATTAATCATGCATTAGAGACACATTGCACTTAGCAAAAAGAGGAGACAAGGTAGAACTATGGCATGCGAAGAGGGACATGCAGAACGGCATGCTTGAAGCCAACTTCATTCCCTAGGCATACTTGAAGAAATACCAAAGCTATAGTCACATTTCACCCAAAAAAAAAAGATCAAAGGAAAAAAATAAATATGAGAGACCAACTGATTAGACCGAAAAATTCGGGTTCCTGTCAATTTTAAGAAGGACCTGTCAATGAGCCTCAAATCTGTGGCCTTTGCATGCTCTGAAAAGATCCAGATGTATTGAAAAAGAGAACGGTAGGCTCAGGGAACGTTTGACAGCAACCGCCAGCTTATTGCGCCATTTAAATCTCATGCGAGTTTGATCCTGTGCTAGCACTTCTCGTGCGAACACAAGGCTAAATCCCCTTTGCCAGCAGCGCTAGCGGGATCAGGTTGAGGGTTAGCCTACTTAGAAACTCTTAAAACGAAGAACAAATATCAAACCGGTTATGTGAATAAGAACACGCCACAGGAGCTATTTTTATCCTTGTCAAAAGTCCTGTTCAGGCTTTTCCATCCCCAGCAGATGCTAAAGTTTCTTCCAGCCACGTTGGTTCATGGTATGGTTCATGAACAGCCAAGCCACCATGTCAACAGACTGTTCGAGCTGATGCAGCAGGTTTGTTGAGGGTTTGAATTTGTGGAGCACACCATCAGCAGGTGGAGAAGTATTTCCAAGGCAGAAGTTCACTGTTTTGTTATGTTAATGTTGGAGAGGAAACCTCTATCGCATTAAGAGGTCGAAGTGCAGCAGGATGCAAGTGCTGACGTCGAGAATGTTCCCTCTCAAAGTGTCCATGCGTAAGTGCTAGAAGCCATATAAACACAATCTTAGCCGCACTAGGGCCCAAGCCTTATCGAAGCCAAAGAAAGACTGTAAATGATACAGCTGTAAAAACGGACCCGGTTGGATTTGACAACAGATAAAAGAAAAAAGAAAGAGAAAAAAAAAAGGTTTGGTCTCTGAATGTACTGCGTTGGTCCGGTTTTGGCAAGTCACTTAAAAAGGCAACAACTGTGGACAAATATTTTGAAGGTACAAGTCAGAGATCCCATTTACTGTACATCAGCACAGGCAAAAAGATTTCCCTCAGGTTTTCAAACATTTTGCCACAAAGTCAACAGAACCACAAAAGCATTGCCTTTTCCTGCACTGACCGATTTCAGGTACTAAATTCTCACAAAATCTCTCCCTGACAGTTAATCTCACTCTCTTTTGCATACAGCTACACTCTCTCTCTCTCTCTCTCTCTCTCTCTCTCTCTCTCTCTCTCTCTCTCTCTCTCTCTCTCTCTCTCTCTC
>JBBIGB010000156.1:9169595-9180264 GCA_037577075.1 Alestopetersius hilgendorfi
CATCAATCTCAAAACTGAGCTTTAGCGCCCTACGTTGATGGAAATCCGTCATAGCGACGGAAAACTTTAATCCGTATGAGACTTCAGGACTGAGACGAGGATATTTGATTACATGCATGGACACGCTAAAGCCTACGTTTAAACGAACTAACGCAAGCATCAGCAGATAGAATTTCACTCAAAAAAGGAAACCTCAGAGTCTGAAAAAATAATACCTATTTTTTTAAAAATAATACCACTGAAACCAAATGTAACACTTTTAATGGCCTTAAATTTGTCAATTTTGATATCACTTTTTAATACTTTTTAAAACCCCACGGACACCCTGTTTAGTGGGGTGAGTTAAACTCAAAGCGTCCCGGAGTATTTTTAAAAGCGCTCTGTAAATAAAATGTATTATTATAAGTACACAACACCAGCCATAATGGCAATATTACAAAAAATTGGTACAATCATTTCTTTCTGTGGTTTTGGTTTTCAGCCCAGTGTTTCCTCATTTTCAGTTTCGGCTAAAAAAAAAATAATAATAATTTCGGTGTATCCCTTCTGAACACTATTTAAATTTTTAAAACCTTGCTGTTCTCAAAATATACGGCACTACAAAATATTACTACAAAATAGCTAATACACTAAACAAAACATGTAAAAATACTTTTTAGTGTCTAGTTATATAAATGGTATTTAAATGTATATGGTTTTACTGAATAAGCTGATTGTGTTAATTAATATAACTAAATAATAAATAATATAAAAAATATATTAAATATTAAATAAGCATAAACAGAAAGGTAACCAATCAATCTCTCAACCACACGTACCTGCGATCTTTGATGAAGGAGTAATAGTGCCCTGCGTGAGCCTGGCCGCTGTGTACCACCACTCCCACCAGTTCATAGTTTTCAGAGATGGTGACCTTCTTGCGAGGAGATCCACCAGGCCCAGTCTCTCCACCTCTGCCATTCTCACCATGATCAGCACTGGAGTCCTGCCTGGCCATGCCGGACACTGTGTATGGCTCCATGTTCAGCACCCAGGGGAACTAGCAGGACAAGTATGAAACAAAGCATGAAACAGAAGTGTGACTGTCAAGTAAAGTCAGGTATATTTATATAGCACATTATGTAACACAAAGGTCGTTTAAAGTGCTTTAACCGGAATAGAATAAAAATAACAGAATAAAATACAATAAATAGAGAAAAATAAAAGAATACATAGAAAATCAATAAAAGAAGACAAGATCTGAAACATGGTGGAGGAGAATACTAAGGTTTTTAGCAGCTTTCTAAAGCTGTCTACAGTTGCTGCAGATCTGTACATATATCCATAGAACATTACTGTGACATGTTAAAAGTACTTTTTGCAATGGACCCTATACTACATGTACCCTATACTTCAAGGCTGAACATCTTACCCTGATCTGTTCATCATATTTGATGGAGCGTCCACTCTCCCAGTCAAAGCCAAAGCGCATGAGATGGATAACCAGCACACTAGGCAATGATTTAATACAGGTGCGCTTCACTGTGGTCCTCTGCAACAGAAATTACACAGCTTACCAACCTGCCTTTTGTTTTTTTTATCTTCCAGAATACCTATATTAAGGATGGATTGTAATTTACTATGTTCCTCTAATGCAAAAAAAAAAAAAAAACCCACACTCAGCTATTATAGTTCCAGGCTATACTTCAGCTAAAGCACAATAAGGCCATTCATGAATTTAAAAACACAGTTAGACTAAGCATTCACCTTCTCTTTGCATTTCTCGCAGTAGTAAGCATTGCTGCCCTCTAGCACCTCTCCTCGAACAAACTGATCTAGAGAAATCTCCAGACTCTGACACGACGTCACCCCCAGGTTCAGTGCCATGAAGGTTTCCTCACGCTCATACCTGACAGAGAAAAAGGGAAAGAAAAATAATGAGTGAGAGTGTTCTTTAAAATCATCGGTGACTAAGCGGTAAGAAGTTAAACAAAGGTTAAAGAAAGGCTTAAAGCTTTTCAAGGTCTTAAAACGAACCTGTGTGGGCAGTCTTTGCATATCTTCTGATCAGAGAAAATTCCCTGGAAAGTATTCTTGAAAATCTGTTCTCTTCCAATTTTCTGAATGAAAGAAAAACAGTTTAACACGTTCAATTCATAATTTTCTATTTTAATTTTTTTCTTCAGAAAAGACACCAAATACACATTTCCAACTGAACCTATAATAAAAGAAATAAAGAAATATGACTAGCTATGTTTAAGCCAATACGTAGCAATGGTTATGATTTAATGGAATTGTTTCAAAAAAGGATTTCTGAATTTCTTGCAACAACACTGCACTGTCTATACCAACAACATTTTGTTGTTACAAATATACACCTTTTATCTTTGTCTGGAAAAGCAGCAGGTGACTTTGTGTGTGCTGTACCTTCAAATGCTCATCTAGCTGGTCCACCAGACTGGTGAAAAACTCATAGGCGTCCTGTTGCTCTCGCACATACAGCTCCTTATTCCACATCTTAAAGATCTGCGAAGGAACATCATAAGTGTCAGTGTCAAAAACTTTCTTACTTTCCATTAGTCAGTACTGTAAGTCTCTTTATCTGAATACAGGGAGATTAGAATGTGTACTAAATGGCCAATCATTATGCTACCTTCCAGAAGTTCTCAGGCACATAGTACTGCAGCTTGCTTTCCATCAGGTGGCCAAATAAAGACTGCACCTGACAGAACACGCTCTCCTCTGGGTTCTCTGTATCGTCTTCTATTGACAGGATGGCCTAAAACACGCACAGACACTGTTAGACACCTTCATTTAAACAGTGTTGCATCTTTCCTGCACCTTCGAGACCTAATGTCAAACATAACATGCAAGCACAGCATATTTTAAAACACCTTCCTCTAGTTCCACCTTGTGGCTATGGAGGACTAAGCCCAAATCTGTCAAACCAAGCCAAAAAAGCAAACTCTCACATTATAACAAACATTGAAAAAAGCATTTTACTGTTTTACACACACCTCAGGTAACCCAGGCTGCATGTAGAGTTGCTGAAAAACAGCATTCATGTAGCAGGTCGCGCCTCCATTCTTCAATCCCACAAACCCCGACACAGAGCGGCTGTCCACTGGGGGGAGGTACTGAAACACATACCAAGTTATAGTTTTTAATTACATTGTCACGGTCATTTTGCTTTAGTAGAGCATATATTTGACTATATTTTTAATACTTTTAAACTCACTCTAAGCCCTTGCTGGTTGGTTGGCAACTAAAATGCTGAAAAAGTTGTCCTGAACAAATAAGGTGAGAGATGAAAAGTGGGAATGACTTACATCAAATTCCTTATTGAGGGAGAGGTCAGACTGGTGGTGCATAGACAGCAGCTCTCGAGTGATAAGCTGCAGGTTTGTGAGGGAGCTGTCAGACAGCATTACCAACACCTCATACGCTGCCAACCGACTGCTCACTGTACTGCACCTGAGAAAGAGCGATAGAGGGAATGAGTGTGGAAGTGAGATATGCAATGTACACAAATTTGTGCATTTGTGTGTGTTTTAACCCACTTCGGATGGAAGTCGTGGAGAGGAGCTGTAGTGCTAGAAGGGTTGTTGCTGTTCAAAATGATGCGAGATGCACGAAAGAGGAAGTCATCCAGCAGCTGCTGAATAAGGGAGGGTCCTGAAACAAAAAAAGTGCATTTACAACTAACATTTAAAAGCTTTCAAAGGCATGAATTCAAAAGGCAAAGGACAACATTCTGCTAATTACATGCATTTGATCTGTGTGTGCATGAATGTATTAGACTAATCAAATTTTGTGCATGCGTGTGTGTGTGTGTGTGTGTGTGTGTGTAAAACTGACTTACCAAACTGCTCCTTCTCATTGCCGCAAAGGGAAAGCAGAGTTTTAATGAGACGCAGATGGCCAGCCTGCAGTATGTTGTCGGCCTCGCTGGTCTCCAGCTCGCTGGTCCACGTGGGCTCAAAGTTATCCAGCCATCCGATCTCATCCTCCAACATGACTGCTGGGCTGATCTGCAGCTGCTCCATCTCCGAAGCTGCAGAACATCCAGCAAGACAGTAGATTACAGCAATGCACAAACTACTTACAACGTCTTCAAACATTCAAAACCCCAATTAAACAAAATACGTCACACTGTCAAAGAACTGAACTGATGCCAGAAAATGCCATTCTCCAAGAGGTCACAAAAATGCAGAGCTCAATATAAACTTTTCCAATATTTGGGTAGAACAGTGCTGGGTAATGGGTGGGTGTGTGTGTGTATGAGCCAGAGAGACAGAGAGGGGTAGAGAGAGAAAGAAAGAGAGACAAATAATACATGGCTCTATATGTATATGAATCTTTGTTATATATTTGCATTCACCTGTGCTGATAATGAGTGACTGTTTTGCGTCTCTGATGAGCTAACCAAGAGATTTTTCCAAAAAGAAAAAACATTTGATGCTCTGCTTTGTCTGCCTTGTTAAATCTAAAAAAAGACTGTGAAACATCCCCAGTATGTGTGGATAAAAACTTACTGGTCAGGTCATCCAGCAGCTGGCATCGTAGGTCAAAATACTCTGTGCACTGCGAAAGCAACCTACAGAAACAAGCATTAGAATGTTAACTGCATCAACATCAGCAGTGTACATTTAACACCAATTCACAGACTAGCAGGTGCTTCTAACATTTCTAGTCTGTTTTATTAAGTAATACAATGTTTTCCTCATACAGTAATAACTGCGTTTTGCAAATATCTTGGGACATACGTATTTGGGAGTGTGTATGTTAGTATGTGTGTGGGTCTCAGACAGAGAGAGAAAGAAAAAGAGACCTCTGGTTGATGCCCCTCATAACACTAGTGGGAGACCACAGAGGGAGCTGGGCGGTCAGCACGACCTTCAGCAGGAACAGGTTGGGCTTCTGCAGCTCTGGGTATCCCGACGTATCACTCTGACTCAAAGTATACAGCTGATCACAGGCTACCCGGCGGATCTGTGCATGTGTACAAGAAAAAAGAGATAGACTGATAACTTTAGAGCCAAGTTAAATATTACCACTTTAACTGTAATACTCTTTTGAATGGTACACATGAAAGACCCCACTGACCTCTGCACTGGATGATCCCAGCAGAATATCGATGATAAAATCATTCACACAGGGCAGATTGTAAAAAGAGCCTGCAGAAAACAAATATTTTGTTAATCTGTACCATTATATTGATGGACTGCAATAGGCACGAGTCTTTCGACCAATCACAGCATTATGCTGTGTACTGTTAGGCTTCTGACCTATTTCTGACCTTGTTGGGTTTCTGTGGGTGGCTGGATATATGGTGGCATGATTCAAAAAGATTAAATCAATTTCCTAATAACACACTAAGGGTTCATCCAAGTGCATTTACTTTGCTCATTGCATGGAGGCCTAGCCAGCAAGTGCGTGTGTGGATGTGTGTTCTCTTACAGAGCTGCTGGCAACGGAGCTGCAGACAGGTGACCAGAAGAGAGAGCGCCTCTCGAGCAATGATGGTGTCTTTAATGGACACACACTGCTGTTTGACACAGATACCAGCCTGCAGAGTGGTCGTCTCCCCTTCACTGCTGGAACTGCAGTTACTGCCTGTGACCCACAGAGGGCAATACACACCAAGAAAACAGACATTAAATACATTTAATTTTATATTCAAGAAAGTGGTTCAAAATCTTCCCTTAATGGAGGTAAGGATTACCATTAATAATGATCATTATCAGTGAGTGTGTATGAGACCAGAAGGGAAAGTTTCACCTGTACTGCTGACCCTGCTCCGGACCCCCAGAGGCAGTAATGAATTAGTGCTCTCTCTGATTGGCTGACTGCTTCCCACGAGGTCCAGTCGGCCGGCGGCAGCAGCCCAAGTAAGACGCATGAAACAGGCCACTGTGGAAGTGAAATCCCCAACCTCCATTGTCTATAGCCATTATAAGAAAAAAAAAAATAGTGAGTAATAACACAGGGACATACACTGATATCTTCTGTTTGGCAAGATACTTATAAGTTCTTGTTAACAGTTTGGCAAAAAATAAAATGTACACAATTCACCCATACTCCAAATCTAGTCAAAGACAAGAGTTTGCTTTTCAGGGTTTTTTTAATTGCTACAAGACCAATGTGTACCACAAGCTGCCTCAAGCAGCCTCAAATAGTTTACAATGCATTTATAAAAAAGTAGCAGTAGTCATCTTGAAACCAGAAACGTGTGCATTTTCACACAAAACAGAATAAGCAGATAAACCACATCATCTATTTGAAATCTACTTAATCTCCCCCGCATTCTTACAAATTGCATATACAAACACACACGCACCTGAATGGCAACTCGTGCTGCTGGTATTATCTCCTCCACTCTAATAGAGGACCTGTCAGACATGGACATTTGCCTGTAGGAGGACTTCTCTGGGGTTCCACAGAGGGAGAGCTGCCGTCCACCCTGCCTGCCTGCGTTGCGGAAGGGCCGCGATGACAGTGTATCCAGACCCTCCTTACTTAGCTCATCGTCCAGGATGCTCGGCATAGTTTGTCCTACTAGCAAGAACCTGCAGGGAAAGTAAGGTAGACAGTGATGTCAGTGGACAGCAATAATAAGCTACATATAGAATCGTGTACCAGAAATGACAGATCTAAACTAAAGAAAGAGAATGAAACAGAAATAATTAAAGATAAATATGAGCATGAAAGAGAGAGAGAGAAAGAGAGAGAGAGAACCATAAAGAAAAAAAAAAAAACAAGGAAAGGGACAGAGAGAGTGTATACCTGGCGAGTTGCAGGCAGATGGAGTAGACTCCCTGTCTGGTCTCATAGTCCACCTCGGAGGGGATGGAGTCCCTCTGCATTACGTTAACTACCAGGCTGAGGATGCGAACACACGCACGCACGCACGCACACACAAACAAATTCATTCCTAGGAAAAACTCAAATAACTTGTCAATACTTTTTACCCTAATTTATTAATACAATTTATTACAAAATTATTTTTGAACAAATTCTGCCTTTTCCAGTACAACCAGGTGGTCACTGCTCTACGTGTCAGAAAGAGCAGATTGTTACCTGAGGCCTCCAGCTTTGAGGAAGTTTTCACAAAAAGACTTCACACTGGTCTTTGCCATCTCATCATCAGAGGTGGGCATCAACTTGGAGCTTAACACCTGTGATATGAATACAAAAATAATATATATGGTTTGGTTGTGTGTGTTTGTATGGCAGCCTGATTGCTGTGTCTGTGCACACGTGTGTGTCTAGCTTATACAGTACTGACTAGATTTGAGTGAAATAAAGTCACTGGACGCCATGCTCAAAGTTATATAGACGAGTATCCTCTAAAAAAATGAATAAACTTTGATTCAAACATTTTTCCTGCTTCTCAATTGACATATTCTATGTGCAGCTACTTTACACTCAATAATGTAATACAGTAATCCCCCAGTTTTACGTGGATCAGAAGTCGCAGATACAGTCTCAAGCAGATTTTTTTCTGAGAACAAAATTAATAATGTTTTGCAGAATGCCCCGCACATGCGCAGATATCCTTGCATTTTTTGTGCTTTTGTGACGTCCGGGCCTCGTCCGCCACGCCCGCCCTTCTACTCTCGTGCTGGGTTGCTAAGCACCACGCTCTACCATAAACCCTGCAGGAGGGCCAGGCGGCATGGCAGGACTGGCTCCCATTAGCCTTTGCCGCACGGGTGTGGCCAGATGGCCCAGTTATACGTGTTTTTGTGGGTGTAAGAAGGTGTAGGTGTTCGTCAAGTAGAGTTAGTGAAGTAATGTGTGTTTATGTGTGAATTTGTGAGGTTGAGCCCGTTTCGCCAGTCACCCTCCTCTAGAGTGTTATCAGCTGGCGTATCGTGAGGGCGACTCGAGAGCTCTGGGTGAGTTGGGAGTAGTACTGGGACATGCCGGTTGGGGGCGCAGTACGCTGTGTTGCAGAAGTCTGTGAAATGCTGTAAAAGCTGAGAATAAAAGGCGATTTGCTTGAAGAACAATGTGTTACACTCGCCACAGTATTTACATTCTAGCATTGCTAGAGTTCAGTGTAAACTGTACAGTACGGATAACGTTTATCTTTACATTTTCTTCAAGGCTACTGAATTTAAAAAGAAATTAAAGTG
The DNA here is from genome assembly GCA_037577075.1 of Alestopetersius hilgendorfi. Classification (NCBI taxonomy): domain Eukaryota; kingdom Metazoa; phylum Chordata; class Actinopteri; order Characiformes; family Alestidae; genus Alestopetersius; species Alestopetersius hilgendorfi. The sequence continues at coordinate 9,177,716 of JBBIGB010000156.1, forward strand.
TTTTGAGAGAATATTTGGGGGCATAATTAGGGTTTACACTATGAAAATGGGCATTTTTAAAAAAAATCATAAAACAACAACGCAGGTTTTCACTATACGCGGGTGCTCTTGCAACGTAACCCCCGCAAAAATTGGGAGATTACTGTATTAATGGAAAACTACGTAACTTACTGGGATAATTATAAATAAAATAGCAGTGTTTCTTTTATCCGGCTACGCATGCTTATAGAACTTTCCCATAGATGACCTTGAACTGTATCTAACCATAATAAGCTTTTACATGCAAAGGATGCAACTGATTAAAATAAACACCCAAATGTTGTGTCTGTTACATTTACTAATGTTACTAGCCCAATCACATGTTTTTTCCCACCTCAATACCTTTTAGTTAGAAAACAGTGAGTTTGTGAAAAGGTTAGCTTCAAAACATGAAAGTCACACTATGATGGTACTTGACATTTTAAAGCCTTTAGATTGACATTTTCTGAAGGTAAATTTTAAATGTCTTCTACTACAAATGTGTGGTCTGGGTTTAATATACTACAGTAATAGAAAGATGCTGAGACGTGTCATGGTTTTGTGTTGCCCACCTGATGCATCCTTTATTATTTCCTTTATTCTTCAATTCTATCTATCTTTCTTTAAATGCATTGTTTAATTGGGTTGAAGTTTTAAATAATACCTTACAATTTTGATGATCGAATATGACTAAGACGCTCATCTCTAGTGTGTACCTCTAGATTGTAGAGCACTCTGAAGGTGGACATGCCCGGGGCAGAGGAGCGAAACAGAGACTCCAGGATGGATGCTGCACTCTGCTGATGCTGCTGTTTACTAGACAGAGAAGGAGATTTGGAGGCCTGGGAGCTGGAACCTAATGTGAACAAAGTTTTCTGCACACACATACACACAGAGGGAGAGAACAAGAGCCAGGGGAATGTGTTAGGCACATACTGTTCTCTCACATACTGGTATTTATCAACATGATAAACAAACTAAGCCTTTCAAATGTGCTGTGAGTCACATGGCTTTGTCTACATGATGAGTCATCCCACACGTTGCCAGTTGGAGCGGGGCTTCTGAAGAGTGTTAGCAGTGCATGGGGACAGTAAGTGCTCTCTTTTAATACCTGATGGCTCCAAACGCTGGACTCTTTTGGCACAAAGTTATCCAGAGCGTCCTGCACCTCTGGATCGGTCGGGATGAGTAATAACAACTTCCGAACGCGCAGAGTTATCCTGTAACACATGTAAACAGCAAAGGAATAGCTCTGTGAAACATTTTTTTTGTACACTATCAGCAGATTAACTTAGCTGTCCAAAAGTTTGTTAACACCTGCTCATTCAAGTTTCTTCAGGAATCAAGGGTGTTAAAAGGGAGTGTCCCCACTACACTAGAGGATATGACAGCATACAGACACAAATGCATTACTGGGCTCAGTTCTGGATATCTGACTCATTCCATAGGTAATCCTGTGTTAGCAATTCATACATCATAAAGTATCTGAATTCAATCCATAGAAGGAGTATCAGAATACATTTGTACATGTACATTACATTACTGTATATTACTCAGGAATATACAGGTTATGGTGATAATTTCATTCTGGTGCTGTAGTCTTACCTGGGCTCTTCTAGGTTGGCCAGTTGATACAACATCTCAAACACGTTGCACACTAATGCCATGACCACACCAGGTAGGGATTTCTCCTAAAACACACACAGAGACAGAAGTTATTTTTTTTATAAAGGTCAAAACCACTGCATTCGAGATAGGGGTGTAGGGTGCTCATTTGAATGTGAGTGAGTGAGCAGGAGATCGTGACTGACTCACGTAAGAGCAGAGCCTATATAGGATAGCAGTGCATTTTAGATATGGTTGCGTGTCGGTGAGAGAGACATAGAAAAGGAAGAGGAACAGAGTGTCCAATTATCATTTGTACTCTACAGGGAAAGGTTCTGCGATGGCCATGTGTGGTATTTTGTAGCTTTATCTGGATCACAATTAAACTTATTGCAATCACTGCTTTTCCAACTTTACATTATAGTCCAAGCTCAGTCCACCTCAGGAATTCCAAATCACAATTTGAGACAAAAGTATTTCAGATAAAGCCCAAAATCTCAGGACACCATCTGGTATAGTCCTTTAACACACACATACACACACGCACACAGATTATGAGATTCAATTACACAGCACACCAGCATGATCATTACATTCTTTCTGAAAAAATGTCCAGACAGGTCCTATAATGGGACAAGCCTTACTAACATCACAACAATGAAAATGTCATTTCCAGAGTGTTAATTTTCTCCTCTGCAAACATACTTATTCAGCGTATATACAGCAATCCTTAAGTTAAATATAATACCTTTTAATACCATTTTACTACCTTTGGATTTTTTTAAAAACCCATCATGACACATAGTTGCAAGTGTTAATCAACGACCTTTCTAACGTTTACGAAGATTCTGACATATAACACTGTACAACAGAATAGATTTACAGACTCACTGATGTTGAACCACATACTGCACATTTATTTCACT
>JBBIGB010000156.1:9232062-9243149 GCA_037577075.1 Alestopetersius hilgendorfi
AGAGAGAGAGAGAGAGAGGGGGGGAGAGAGAGAGAGAGAGAGAGAGAGAGAGAGAGAGAGAGAGAGAGAGAGAGAGACTAGGCCTCCCATCACAACAATCCACACATTATTAAGCTGACCTTTGGCCCTGTGGGTACTCATGAGGCACCAGCAGTAGGGAATGTATGGGATGAGTGTGGATAGATAGTGGATGCTTTGTATGGAAAACAAAGGCTGCCTTCAATTAAAACCCAATTTAAAGCTGCTCCTCTCAACCCTGCTTCAGGCAAAACTGAATAACTCCCATCATGCAAACACTATTAGGAGTCCAGCTAAGTCAAATCACTTCCAACTACGAAGCTTTTATTCCTAACTACACAGGCTTTATTTCAATTACCCTAAGCATACCCAGCATCTTAGTCTTTATCTTTGTCTCATTTCAGTTGTTAAAATTGGCCCATGGAGTGTTTGTACCATGTACATGTTGCTGGTGTATTGGGCAAGAGATTTTTTCATTAGTCTGGTTTCCATCGCAGTTTTACTGAAAACAGAAGGAATTTGGGTTTACAAAAACAATTGCGAATGGTCTGGGTTTCATTTCTGGGGTTTCTTAATTTGTGATAGTTATTCCAGGGTGACTGATCTGCAAGATCTTATCACATGTTGCACAGTGATTTTGATCACATCCATCACAATAACCAGGGTAGTGTGTAATTTAAGGCGATGCGATGCCTACCCTCTTCTAACTGGCAGTGGCCAGGTATCGAGGATATCTGGGAGGTTATTTCCCACAATGTGTACCCAGAACTTTCAGTGGTGATTTTTATAATCTCTGTCATTCGTAAAACATCCTCTTATTTGCAATCCCCTGAATATCATGTTATGAGTTTACTTTTCAATTCTGCAAAATGTTGGTTTGTTGAATCATCTGAGAAAACACCTAATGCAAAAATATATTGCAACATACTGTATATATACTATATACTATTATATATACTATAATATTCTATATATAATACTATACTGTATATATAATAGAATTCATGTATCCACTTCTAGTTTCAAATTGAACATTAGGTTAATAGAAGCCCACTTTTGTTTCCTTGATTGCAGTAAAATCACCCCTCGGACTAGTTGGGGTGTGCATATCTAAACTTGGCAAACTAAATTTATACCAAAGTTAATCAGGTAACATGCGTTCATCTTAATATTTATTAAATTCATTTCAATTGTTCCTAATCCTAACCCAGGCCCTAACCTCAACCCAAAACCTGTATTAAACTCTCACTCCTGGAGTAACTGGAGTTTTACCAAATAGTTTTTAACTTCAGCATATTTAAATAATCTACTGGGGGTGGTCCGAACATATCGAGGTTTAAAGTGTAACAGACCGTGTTGTTTTTCTGTGGCTGTTTAAATGGAATGTTTATTGTTGTCTCGCAATCTCATAGTTGACAGTAAGCCTTTGACTACTTAAAAATAGCTAAAACTGTAATTTCCTATGTGAATTTTTTACTTTTGGAACCAGACTGTTGAGCTCTATCATGTGTGAAATAGATCCGCAGATGTGTTGTGGGATATCTCGCTCAAAGTTTCATTTTGTTTATGCTGATATAGCCATATGTCAGTAACAAATAGCCATGTTTAACAGCTTACTTCATGCAGTTAACAGCGCTAGCATAATGCTAATTTCTGCGGCTAAATTGTTGCATGTTAGCGCCAAGTTGACGTGTGGTGCATCTAAGCGTTACACAGTAGCTGTTCCTTTAACTGATGACTGAATATAGATTACTTTATAATTAATTAGTCAAATTCACTCACTTACACTCGGTAACCACTTAATTCTCACTAGGGTCGCAGGTACCCAGAGCCTATCCCAGGGCCAGTGCAGGGACTCACCCTGGGGGCGCACACACCATTCACTCACAGACTTATATCTACGGTCAATTTAGAAACCCCAATTTACCTGATGTGTGTGTCTTTGGACTGTGGGAGAAACCAGACATTCAACAAATTTCCTTTATATAGTGCAGTTCTAGAGGGAACCATGTTACTGAGGAGTAAAGGCTGTTACATGTGAGCAGATCAGTCTACTGTTTTACTCAGAAAATAAATAGTTAAGTGTATATTGTGTAAAATGTGTGTTATGGATTAGGTTGTATAGTCAAACATCAAAGCATATAAATAAAGGTAAATCAGAGACAAACAGTTAGCTAAATTATAAGTTGCTCTGAACATTCTGGTGTGTATGATTTCACAAAATTGATAACTTCATTAAGTTTGTTAAGGGAAAATAAACCTGATACATTTTTGAGGTTGGGAGGAAAATTCAGAATGTCAAGATGGAGACATGACGTTATTCCTGAAGAGGGAGGATAGTGAACAGTCAGTGCTTTGTGGGATCCTTCAGGGAACAAGTTCCGAAGTGTATTCAGAATGCTTTACTCATAAACTCATTCATTACATAATGCTTCCTATATGGAGAACTGACTCAGGAATAATGATGATTAAACCATTAAGAGACTTGCTGAGATCACAGACAGCACATACAAGTATCTCGTGCTCCAATTTGGTAATAGGGAGTGATTTTGAACTCACAGAACTGAACTAGTTTTTTGAGGATAGTGCATCTAGTACTTCGGACTAGACTACACTACTGGAGAAGAGCAGATTAAACGGCAGATTCTGTCAGTATTAATGTTACCTTAAACAAAAGATCTGTAGACATTAATTTACTCATTCTTTCGTTTTCTGTAACCGGATAATCCTTGCTTGGGTTGCAGGTACCTGGAGCCTATGGGCACGAGGCAGGGAGTCACATTGGGCGGTGCGTCAGCCCACGCAAGATACACACACCCCATTCACTTACACACTCTCACCTACAGTCAGTGTAGAATCCCCAAATCACCTGACATGTCAAATCCCCAACCCTGGAGGTGTGCGGCAACAGTAACACCCACTGCACCACCATACATGTTCATAAAATGAACTATAAATCATTTTTATTTTTAGAAAATCTTTTAAATCATGCATATAAGCCTACAGTGACCACTGCATTCATAAATGCCATAATGAAAACATCTTAAACATCAGTTTGAATGAACCAGGATGCTGAAAGGTGAGATACTGGACATAAACCTCACGAGCCCAATGAATTACTCAGTCACTACATCCTACTTCTCATGATTTACATGGAAATTCCATTGCTATGACTAACAAACGTCCACTATTTTTCAGAAGAGGGGCCAGTAGGGAACACACAAATCATAGTGAGTCAATTGGAGTGGAATGCAGAACTATTAGGGGGCAGATATACTACAGCGCCAGTTTTTAAGTGACACAGTCATCTATTTTAAACCATGGGTGAAAAATTCAGGTATCTAGCTATTAGTCACAAGTAACCATGTTGTTTCTTGCGTTTCTTATTTTTGAGCAGTAAAAATACTGCACACAGAAAACACTAAAATCATCACTTCACAGATCACTGCTGGTGGCCTGGAGGTTAGGGAGTGGTCTTTGCAATCAGTAGGCCATGGGTTTAAATCCCAGAGACTGCTAGTGGCAACTCTGTGGTAAACTTGAATGTTCCTGGCTGTCCGGTGCTTCACTTGGTGAATGGGTTAAATACAGAGAACAGTTTCATGCTGTTAACACTGTGTGCCGTGGTGTTCATGTATACACCAGCTGCAAAGGTACTCAACATGTACTCAACAACATGTACTCAACAACATGTACTCAACAAGCGACAGAGAGAACTAGCAAAAATAACCAGTGCTTTTAAATGCTAACCATACGCCCTCCTTAATTCTTATGATTTATAAATGCAAAAAAAATTGTGGAATGTAGGACAAAGGGTGAGTTATTTGATGGGTGACTTTAAACACTTTACTTAAGGATGGCATCCATAAGACCCTACATACATAAGCTCTTAATGACAAATCACAAACACCAATATAACTGGTGTAAGCTGTGATAAAGGGAGGTTTTGTCAGTTTTGATGGTCTGATCATCCAGCTTATTGGTCAAGAGGCAATGACTTTTTTGGGATTATTAGCAAGACATTGTTGAAATGAGGAAATATATTACGACTGACTTTGTGACTGAATTTTAGCTGTCAAAAAGAGAAATCCGGAGCAAGCACTTCAAAGCGATGCTCGGCAGCATCTCTTCCTGCTTTGGTAAAACTGACATGCATGCAGTGTATGAGTGAACACAGTGAACACACACTGCCTGCTTCAATGGCAAGGTGCAAACTATTTGACTTTATACTTAATCTTGAAGGCTGCAGCAGGGGGTAAGATATTTCTTAAAAAGCTGTCCCACTGTGAAATAACCGTTCTGTCAGTTTTGGAGATCACAATTTCCACATGGAGGCAGAAAACCAACCTGTTTAGTCAAGCTTTGGTCCTTATTTTCCTCTAGATATAGATCCTTATCTGAGGGTTTGTGTACACAGAGCCATGAAAGATCTTTTCAAGCTTGTTAGATCCAGTTAGAAACCCAGGAGAGTGGTAGCATAAAATGTCATGTTTGTTAAGCATCAGTTTCTTTCTAACCATACAATATGTAGGGTTTAAGCTGGTAAAATGCCAGCAATTGGGGAAGAGCATGCCTTTTCAAGAAATAGGTGCAAGAAAGAAAGCATGGATTACATTCTCAGGCTTGGGTGCAAAAACTGGAAAAAGACCTTCAGAGTTAATTGAGTACAGTTGAGTTTTTTTTAAGAACTACATAAGCATGCCAGTCTAAATATCTAAAAACAATTCAATTACATGTCTTTTACAAATCAAAAGTTAAATAAGGTAATTACCATTGTCACCATGATGCATATAGCGGGGGTTTTATATCCTGCCATACATAACTTATTGATAAATAATGCATTGCACATTAATACTACCAAAACAGTCCTTTAGGGTGAATCTTAAGAAATACCACGCATGCACTTGCCCAGATTTACAGGGAATACTGATATAGCAATACAAAAAATGCCCAGATGCACTTTTAACTGCATTACTTACTAGTAACTTACTAGTAACTTACTAGTACTTACTACTCTCTACTAAATTCCAGCGGTTTGTCCGTAATCACAGCATGACACCCACAGCAACCACTGAAGCTCTGCTACAGCTGCTGCTGTTCATTCATTCATACTTCATGGATATTCTACTGTGCTACTGTATACTGTATACTGTATTGCCCTACAGCTTTTTTTTAATAGGACCTCCACTCTTTGGTAAAGCCCTACTGATCTGAGTGATGTTGGTAACAGCCTTAGTGGCGAATGTTGAGGTTAAGTAGCTTTCTCCTATTTCAACTCAAAGCTTTGGTATGACCTCTGCTGCTTAAGGGTCATTGAGCCAATGAACTGTCTACCATGGCAATGCTCAGGTTTAGTGCAATGGCGGAGATGCTTCCTGTTTATGTTCAGCTCTGTTTGGGCCAAACCAAAACAGACCCTGCTGAGTGCGATGGTTTAGTCTTACAGGGAACCCCAGACGAGAAGAAAAACGCACCGGTGGGTCCGTCTGTCTGTCTGTCTGTCTGTCTGTCAGTCTGTCTGTCTGTCAGCAAGTCCAGAGATAACACTGGCTACACTAGGTATATGGTTTTGGCCCTGTAACTCTTCCAAAACCAATTCAGATGCTTCTGTAAAGATAGGATATCAACCACAGTCCTATTAAAATAGTACTCCTCACAATAGAAAAATTTGTTTAAATAGACCAGTATCTGTGGGTTTTACCAGTAATACCACAAAATACAGGGAATTCATAATCGGTTTTATTCTTAAAAACATGATCTAATCTAAATATTGTACAAAAGGCTTTTGTACAATATTTGTTAAAGAATGTGGCGTTCTTTAACATATATGTTCTGTAATACTCGCACTTTGGTCTCATAATTCCCCAGACTGTGATCAATCAACAGGCTTTCCTGTTGACAAATGACCCAGCTGAACATCTCATCACAGCACTGTCACTGCCGAACGTCCATTTCCTTCAACTTACCTTTCACTTTTTAAAACACACAGTGAAGGACAAAAATAAAGAAATAAAGTATCGCTTTGCATGCTCTCTGCTTTTCCATACCAACCAATAGACCAGATAACCATCTGTTTATTCATTCTCTGCCTTTTGGAGCAGTATTTGGTTTGAAACAGAGGTCTGAAACAGAGAAAGGTTAAATAGTCGTAGGCTACATTTTGTATACCATCAGTCAATAAATCCGCTTGAGGAAACAGATATCAATATGCTTTTTACTGCAGATTTAAGGGCACAATTTCTACTAATTTTCTGTGTTTAACATTTTGGAAAATATATAAAAAATGCATTAACTTCTGCACAGGCAAAATTTTGTATTTTTTCCCATCAAAATGTCAAATTTAGCAAATTAAAAGAATTTTTGCTTTGAACTATGTGTTTCTGTAAAGCATATGTGTGTTATTTAATATACAAAACATGTCAATTTAACCATGGACAAATGCTGTTCATGTATAACTTCAATAGCAGGCAACAGTTTTTAGTATTCTAAACATGTATGGGCCATTTTCCCACAACTAGTTTTATTTACTTATGTTAATACATATATAGTGTTAAAAGCTTTAATTTTACACTTATTAGCCTCAGTGGTAATGAGAAGAAAACATACAAAATGACCGTATGTGCTGGATAACTGATTTTGATGAGTTTTGAAGAGGCACATCCTCATTCCTGGATGACAGGCACATTTCACTACATCCTTAAATACCGCAGGAACAGCCATTTCCATGCTTTGTCTGAAATCTGTAAACATGCAAACGTTGCCTCCCTTCCTTCATACTAAGGAAGAAAGCAATTATGCCATTGTGGAAGGTGTGAATGTATATTTGACCTACAGAAACTGTGTGTCAGGGATTGACAGGTTCCCCTCCTGTGCTTCTTCTGCATTCTTATAGAAACTGGACCTGCGATCAAGCTGAAATTAGCGCTTATGAAGAAACAGCATTTACTCACCTTAAACAACACAAAGACAGGTACTTTACTGAAGTTATGTCAAACAGGGAATGGAAAACTATATTTAATATATCTACCAATTTCCCCCTCAAACAAGAACAACATATTCTACTCTTGTACATTCTACTCCTGCTGGGCAAGTTAAATAATGTATCAGAGGTATAAACCCTGTATATAAACCCTATTCAAAAGACCTTGCGAACCAGTCTGAGGCCTTTATACAGTCATACTTTTACTTACTCAAGAATGATCCATTTAAGCTGTCAGGATTATTCACATTAACATCTGTGTTACTGCAAGAAATCTTGTGACCTCTCTATGCTCTGCTCATAAATGTATTCTTTCATAGCAGCTGTCACATCATTGGACCAGCATTTCAAAATGCTGGCTAAAATTCTGCTCGACCTAATGCTGACTTTTAGCGAACAATTCCGTTTGTGTCAAAGCAAATGAATAAATGGGAAGCTCTCTGTTACTTTTGTAGAGTCAACACATATCAGTTATCTTCCAGTTTAAAATGCAGTGCTGCCAAGTGGTACGCCATTAAGTTGGAAGCGTTGGAAAATAAGACACTGCTGCAAAAATGTTCCGTTTCTCAGGTTTTGTCTTTCTGAACAGTTTTAGCTTAGTTTTTAAGAACTGCTGATCATATTTCACCTCATTTCCAAATAAAAATATTGTTCTTTAAAGCATCGTTTTAAAGGAAATGGCAATCCATCGAAATAAGAGAAATCATGTGTTTACAAAACGTGAATAATTCAAAGAAAACTGTTGTTTACTCTTAAACAAAATGGCAATAATTACCTTTGACAAACTTCTAGTAGTGTTTTGCCATCCAACTGGTCTCATTGCAAGAGAAGAGTGTCGATTACAGCAGTGTTTTTACACTTTTCCTCATTAAATAAGATTCAGGTGATCACTAATCAGTACCTCATAAAGCAGAATGAGGTGCTTGTGTAGGAATTTAACAGACACTGGCATGGAATGGTTGTCATCCTCATAGAGATGCTAACAAATGAATTACAAATAAATTACAGTGGTCTCATTTTTCTTCAGAGCTGTAAATTATGGAAATAGAGATTGGAGGTACTATAGCCACTACCTGAGTTGAGTGGGGATGAGGAGGGATGGCATCCCCCCTGAAATAAAAATAGTCGTTTTAAAAAAACATCCCTTGTCAATGAAGGTGGAAATTAAACTACTGTTTTAACACTGGATATAGTACTACCATTTCAACATTTCGGGGGTTTTGTTGTGATTTTAACATCATGTCCAATAAAATATGTTCGATAAACAATAAAATCCACCATCCCCCCTGATTTATTTTTAGAACTCAACCACTGACTATAGCATAATATTTATGCACACAAATGCTGCCTCTGGTGATGCAGAACCATCAGTGACAAAGCAGAGAAGAAGCTGCTGTGATAGTGGGAGCCAATCTGTCAGGATGGATTTCAATCTGCCAATGCCTGAGACGAAAGTGACTGGTCAGTGAGTTCATGTTGCCTGTGAGGGTTTGCAAAAAACAAACATGTATATATTTTTTCCCCCTGTTTGGTACGGAAGATATCATCAGTTGCTTATCCGTTACTCATCACATACTGGAATTAATTTACTGACGCAGGAATAAATTGTACCAATAAATTGCGCACTGTGTGTAAAGGCCTCAGGATTGTGACCTGCCATATGCATAAAAAATAGATAAGGATACACACTCTACCCTTAGCACACTTCAGATTTGCAGTACAGTTTGTATAAGTACAGTTTGTACATTGAGTGCTGGGGAAGGCGATCTTAAAAGGAAAGAATCAGAAGTAGTATCTCAGTACAGAGCCATCCATTCTTACCGATGTGATGTTCATTATTCACCTGATAGTAAACCCCACAATGTTAGGCGCTTATGAAATCAAATGACTAGTTTCTACAGCACTCTAATACCAGCTGTACTCTTGACCTCAATTTCTCACAGGTGGTTTTCCTCAGTACGTCTCTCTAAATGCTTCCATGTGCCTCTAGAGAGCAGAAAGAGGCACCAACATGTTGTGCAACACCACATATACAGCATCATTTCAGCCCCACACTGTCACTGTCTGCTGAAGGGGCCTGCTTGGTGCTCCTCATGCACACCTACTATATCTCCCCGAACCGTGAGCTGCATGATTTATGGACGAGCAAAGGTCAGTACGCTCTCATGACAGCTGAATGACAGAAATACTGTCCTCAAGACACATTAGAGCCTGTTGATTCGTTTTATGTGCATAAGGCCTGGAGACTTTTGCTTGGACTCTAAAGAAGGGAAAAACAGTTGTATCACGCAAGAGGATCTCGTAATCTGGTTCCTGACATCTTTCTGTGCTGAAAGTGGTTTCAGAGATTCAGTCTTTTACAGTTCAGCAGGGTTGACAGGACCCTCTTACTTACCCTGCTTGTTTTGATCAGCTCTGGCCACCTCAGATGGGAAGGGTCCGGATGTTTCTAGGCCACGATGACGTTTGGAGTAAACAGCTGCAACTGTAACCAGCAGTGACCCAGATGAATTACTGACTCATGGCAAAAAGCATGCATTCTGAATCAATCTGCAAAGCTGCAAGATTCAAAGGCAAGGAAGACCCTTTCTATTTTCATGAAGCTTCCCAAAAACATCAGTTCTGCTCCTGCAACTTGTCTCCGTTAAGCTGAGAAATGGGTGGTTGAGCTCCTCTGTTTTGGTTTCACGGGGTGACTCACATAGCAAAACAATGGCCTAACGTGAAATGTCATTGAGGAAAAAGATAACATCAATTATGCATAATGCCGAGGCTAGTTAATTGTGCCTTCACATTGCTTTTTTTTTTTTGTGAGGGGCCCTCCGAACTGTGGGAAATGATAGATCTGCCTTGACAAACACAATGATTTTGAAATGCACTTGAAGCACATGGGGATTTTTTCTGAAAGTGCTCATTAGGAAACCGAGCCCATTTCAGGGACACAACATAGCCCTAATCAGCAAGGTCTAGAAAAATAAACCAAACAAACATTTACATCTGAAGTCCCTTGGGCAGCTCGGTCTTCATGAGCCTGTTCAATTTTGAAACGCCAGTGTACAAATCAAATCGGTCACAGATGTCAAAGAACAGACCAAAGTCCTCAGGACAAACTCCAGAACTTCATTGGGGAAAGGAAATTAGAACCTGACTTTCATAATGCATTTGAGGAAGAGGTTTGGAGGCTTTCTTTTCTTGTGAAGCCCATTTCATATTCGTCCCGCAAGATGGAAGAGGACGGATTTAAAATATTTTGAAAAGGAGATCTGCCTAAGCTCTAGTTTCAGAACACTGGATAGTGGCAGAACATCTTAGTGACATGCTATCAAAGACGTTTTCATATGTACTTGATGTAATTTGGAGGGCATGATATGGGAAAAGTAAGAAATGTATGTGTTCTGTCTTTATTCTATCAAAGAAGAACCCACAGTGCTTAGAGAAGGCCCAGTGATTATTTGGGATTGAAAGGTACATTTCAGTCATTTTAACTACCAAACCAATTAAATTCCAACACTGTGGAATCAACTAATTACATTTTGATTTCCAGTGGGTGGGAAAGATCTTGATATTTGGGCTAATATCAAGACTTTTTGCAGTAATAAGGGACTTGGTGTAAAACTAGCCTTATATGCTTCAGATTCTTCATTAACAAACCTTTCATTGACCCTCGATTCATCCATCAGCAATAACAGTAGACAGTAGCTTTATTCACATTCATGTGACCCCACACTACCACCACCAGACCACTCAGACCACCTAGACTACTCAGAACAACACTAATAGCACTGATGTCAGAATGAGTACACAATGCCCAGAAATGCCTCTCACCTAGACTAGAAGTGATCCTGACTTGTTTCGGAATGTTTGCTTCACTGCAGAATGTTTGGGCCTTTTTATAGAATGTTTAAAAATTACAGAACATGAATGAAATCATTTGTAACGTAAAGATCCATTTGCTTATGAGAAATGTGGTTGTAATCAAAAGAAGATCATATCCACAAATAAGCTGGAAGACCATTAAACCGAGATGGCAGGCCACACCGTTTATCACAGGTCTGAATCACCAACAGACCCTTCATTCCTCTCTCTCTCT
>JBBIGB010000156.1:9326992-9338893 GCA_037577075.1 Alestopetersius hilgendorfi
CATATTGTTGCCCTGAGGCAACAAACCAAAAGTGGTCTTACTGCACAATGTTGCCCTGAGGCAACAAATGAAAAACTGCAATTTTAGTATATAAATAAAGACAATAAAAAGTCTTCAGATATGCTTCTTCTACACACTTCAAATTTTATTGGTCCCAGACTAATCATCACACTTTTAATGTGATTTTTAAAAGATCAGGGTTAATCAGCCTCTACAAGAGTGGCTATGCAAGCATGAGGATTCATCTGGAGTTGTGGTGGGGTTTTCTGAAAGCTTTTAAGAAGTATTTGTTTAATGCATCTGAGGTATTTTAGTGAGAAAAAAATGTGATGGATGAAATAACCCTTTCTTTTACTCTCCCTGGGATCAGTTTGATTTCTCTTTATATTAAAATAACTTTCCTAATTTAATGGGGAGACTGTGTAAACACAAAATGAACATGATATGTTTTTAGTGCATTGTATGCATTGGTCTTTTGGAGGTCAATCTGATCCCATCTTTTTTTCATCTGTACAAAATATAAGAAATATATGTTAGTTTCGGTTGTATGATACTGAAAGCACTGTGGTATGCTGTTTTAGAATCTTCAAAAAACTTCCTTGTATAACTAAAGATCACACCTGTAGGAGTGTGAGAACCAATGGTGGTTCACATGACATGGGGTGGAAAACTTTGGTATTTCCTGTGCCGCAAGGGTGTCATTATATGTATGTTTTATTTAAAACACATTTTAGGTACCTAACAAACTAACAAACACAATTTTAATTTTAACCATTTTCTAAAATATCTTAATTTCTTAAATTGCTGTGTTCAAACTGACTCCAAGCACACAGGTTGTTAAAGCACTAAATGGACAAAAGTATTGGGACACACCTCTTAATTATTGAATTCAGGTGGCTCATTACTTCCAGTGAAACGCAGTCTTAATACTTCAGAATACCAAGACATTTTGAACAGCGCCAACTTTGCACACAGTTTGGAGAAGAACCTTTTCTATTCCAGCATGACTGTGCCCCAGTACACAAAGTCAGGTCAATGAAGATGAGTTCAGAGTAGAATTTAACTGATCCGTACAGAGCCCTGACCTCAGCCCCATCCAACACCTTTGGGATGAACTGGAACAGAGATTGCGAGCCAGGCTTTCTCATCCAACATCAATGCCAACCCTCATCAATGCTCTACAGAATGAATGGGCGTCAATTCCCACAGAAACTCCAAAATCTTGTGGCATTGCTTTCAAACACATAACCATATTAAAGGCTATACGTTTGAACGCAAAGCCATTGTCACCAAGTCTCTGTTGGTTGTAATGGTCAGGTGTTCTAACCACTATAATCAAGAAATGGAAAGTGTTTCGGACTACTAGGACCTCGGGAGCAGCCTTTTGGATGGGGGGGGGGGGGAGCTGCCCCATTGAAGTCACTGTTGGTTGTGACAGACAGGCAATACTTTAGTCCATGTAGAGTTATATTAGTGTAATGAAAGCAGAGCTGGAGGTGACAGAGTTGAAAATGTTAAGATTTCCATTAGGAGTGAAGAGGATGCACAGGATCAGGAACAAGTTTATTAGACAGACAGACAGCTCAAGTTGGACCTTTTGGAGGAAAAGTTAGAGATATAGTGAAAGTCTGGTCATATGTGAACACACCATAGCACAAAATACTTCCTCTGCATTTAACCCATTCACAAAGTGAAGCAGGGAGCAGCTATGAACACAGCGCCCAGGGAGCAGTACCTCGCTCAGGGTAGCTCAGAGGTGCCTAGCGGTCTCAGGAATCGAACCAACTACTGCCTGATCACAGGGCGAATGCCCTAACCACTAGGCTACCAACTGCCCCATTGTGCTGGTTTAGATATGGTCTGAAGAGAGACTCTGAGTATGCTGGGAGAAGGATGCTGGGCTTGGAGTTGCCAGGGAAGAGGAGAAAAGGATGACCTAGTAGGTTTATGGATGTGGTGAGGGAAAACATACAGGCAGCTGGAGTGAGAAAGGAAGATGGAGAGTGTAGAAGGAAATGATCGAACCACTGTGGCGACCCCCAATAAAAAGGTAGCAGCCGAAAACAGAAAAAGATATGTATTCAACCGTTTGGTACCCTAATGGTTATATGGCATATTTTAAAAAAACAAGCCAGGTATTGTGGTATATATGTATATAATAATATTTAACCACAGAGGGGTTAAAAAAAAGCAGTGCCTATTAGAGATGGGCCTTCAGTTTGTGCCGTAAAAGTGAAAAAAGGATCTTGTGGAAGGATTAGAAACCCCCCAAAAATGCAATGTCAAACTTCTTGTGGGTTGTGATGGTCAGGTGTCCGAATACTTTTGTCCATCTGATGTAACATGAGGGTTATGGTCTGTTTTTGTGCTGGATGGAGAGGGTCTTGTGGGGATGGGGATTCTGAGGATTGTGAATAAGTGCTGCCCCCCTCAGGTGAGGCGCGCTCGCGCTACTTCTCAAATAACGTCTCGGGCGCCGTGACGTCACGGCCGTGTGTTGGCGGCGTGCCATCTTTGAGAGAGCGGCAGGCCGCGGGCCTCTGACTGCACGAGACCGGCGAGTCCCACACGGGACAACAGGGGCAATAGAAGGGACAACCCGCAAAGCCCAGACAAGGGCAGGACCGACCGCCACACGCCCCGCTGCTCTCCACGTTTCTCGAGTCACGGTTAGAAAAAGAGGCGAGCCGCCGGAGAGGCGCTAGACAGCGACAGGGGCCTCTCGTGTGGACCGGGAGGAAGGGAACCGTTGGCTGGAGCTAAGCTAACATAGCATAGCTTAGCATAGCTTTTGTAATTCCGGCCACACACACACAGACTCGAGGCGAAGGCCAGAAGATACTGCTTTTCTTCCAGGGAGAGACAGGACCGGCGTAGACAGGTATGTCCCACGTTTCACTTTTGAAACGATTCTTTTTTTCTGAACATTACACAGTCAGCCTGTGCGGACGCTTAGCTAGTTTTGTTGGGAGAGCTATCGGCTCTTTTAGCCCACAGAGAGTGTGAGCACACCGGGAGAAAAGAGTTAGGACCAACGCTAGAGCTCTATTCAGAAACGAAACCTATACAGAGCCTCACTCTGGGTCATGTTGTTCGTTTGCAACGTAGGACACTTGTGCGTGGTGTTATATTCAGTTTGGACCTCCTTTAGGCCAAACAAAGCAGCACAACAGCAAAGCAAAGGTGGCAGGTTGAAAGAAACTTGGTTAAAATGGGGCTCAAAGCCGGAGGCCACCTCACCGGGCCTCTCTGACCCACCCGTGCCACATTTTCCTCCTGGCACAAATACATCCGCTTGAAATTTCCAGAAAAGACTATACTTAAGGAAGCAAATTTATTTTGAGGGCAGTTTAAATCTCAGTCAGGAGGAATACCTGCTCCCCCATTTGCCTCTTGTTCTCAGCCATGTAGCTGGAGGCAACCGTTCATGGTGAAGCTCCTTTAATGACACCATAAAACAATCATTGGACTATTTTAGACGGTCTCAGCTTTAACCGTTTTTGCCACATGCGTGGTCAGCCTGCTTTCAAATTCCTAACCCGGATTTAATTCCGCTTTGTATTATGGCATCCCTCTTCTTAGAAGCAGGTGAGAAATCTGAAACAAGACCAAGCTGCCTGGTCGTGCATGTGGCAAATATGCATGGTCAGGCTGCTTGGTTTTCTTAACTCTGTTTTTGGCCCCTTAGGATCACATCTTAATACGATGTATACAATATGGTTAGCCATGCCTTTGCTTTGTTGGAACCACAAAGGCTTGCCCAGCAGTAAGTCAGTGTCTGGGGCATTACAGGCTTGCTCACCAGAAGCAGAAACAGATGAGACATGATTCATCTTTCCTCTTGCTGTAATAGGAACAGAGGCAGAGCAGGGAATCTATCTGCAGACATTCATTTCATTGCTTCCTTGTCTGAGTCAAAACTTAATCAAAGCAGGCAAAGTCACCTAGGCTCCTCTGATAGAAGTAAGTGAAATCACATTTGACAAAGACATGAGCAAGATATAACGTGTTATATATATGTCCTGTTTCACCTTAAAGTGCCAGTTTCGGTGGACTGAATTGTCCTCATTAAAGAGCAGCTGTGGAGAACCCCCAGTGAATCCAGTGAAGAGCTATTGACTTCTGTCTGTCCCCTTGGGGCAGTAGCTCAATCCTAGAGATTACTCGGATGCTCATTCAGGGATGTGATGGTGTTGGAGACTAATGCACCAGGTGTTAGTAAAACAATGGGCTTTTGGAAATATTAGATGTGGGGGGTCTAATAAAAATATTCAAATTTTCCTTTTGACAATGAGGCCTTTAAGTTCATTTGGTATTGTATACTGTACCAAGTGATAACGTAATCTTTGAAGCAATGCTAACTGAAACCCAAATATCTGTGTCTTCACACAAAGAAAGATTTCCCCGCTGGTGCCAACAAGCTACCTGATGGGGCCGTACACCTTCATTAGTTTTTCTGTGTCTTGAGACTGTGACGGGTGATGAACTGCATTATGATTGTGGAGTTGACAATGATGTGTTTTCTTCAGGTTCTTTAAACTGTGGTTAGGATGTTTGCTTCTTTGGAGGGCATGCATAATTTGAGTGACAGTATCAAATTGTGGATCGTTAGGGCTGTAATTAATGCAGTTTGTATGCAATTAAAAGCTCATAGCCTGAGCCCATGGACAAAGTGAACTCTCACCAGTCCCATAGTTGCGAAAGCATTAAAGGACACTGATCCTTCTACCTGCAGTGCAATAGCAGCATTTTACAGTTTTATGTCCTCATCTGACTCTTGATCTCTACGACCATTGCTGTCCATACACCTTAGTTCACCTGGTTTTGTGCAGAAGTGTGTAACTCCAGAGCCTACCTTGTACCGCTCTAATTCCTCTTTTGTTTGTTTCACTAAATGGGGCTCCTTAGAATTATTTGAAGGAATTAAGATCCTTGTGCCAACCTTAATGTAAATTTCTAGCAGTAAATATTTCTGCATGTTTTTTCTGTCTGTTTACTTGTAACCAGTCATAGTCCAAAAATTCAGAAGTGTCCGGATTCCTGGCTGTGAGAACTAAACTGCTTTCACTTTTGTTTCTCACCCATGAAGTGAGTATACAGGATTTCTAGTTGGTTGAAGTTGGCCTGCCTTTGGAAAAGCATGTAATTTGTGGCTTATTTCTACCCTTGACTGTGGCTCTGTGGACTGTGTCTTAATCTGTTTAAAAGAACTGTTCTTGCAGTGTGTTTTGCTTACTATTTTATTTTTGGGAAGTGGTTTGAGTGGAAAGGTGGGAGTTGTGAACTGATTGTGAACCTGCACTCAATTGAAGGAGATGTTTAAAATGTGGGTGAGTTAATAACTAGGTGTGACTAGAGGTGACTTGATCCCCATGATTTGTTGTAACTTGGCTATAGCGCATCTCTGTTTGACACCACATCAATTATAAATGGAGCTCCATGTGGCCCTCAGACAGGCTCTGCCCCCCTTCGCCGTCAATCCAACTGTTGACATGGCAACATGACATGCTTCATTGTTTCATGGTAATGTGTTTAAAAACTGTCTTTAGCTGTCTCAGGTAGCAGAAATCCAGTCAACACATCACAAATTTCCTGTTTTTCTTTGATCGAAGGACATTTAGATGTGGGTTTACCGGTCGGCTAATTTAGGGAAAATCTTAAAGAAATCAAAGAAAAGGTATTGGAGAGATTGAAATGGTTTGGAAACCATGTCAGATTCTTCCTTAGTGGCCTACCTTTGTTTTAGTGAAACATTTAAGCCTTTCATTTTGGCTGTGGTTACAGAAACTCACTTTTGTTGTCTCAAACAAGGTTTTTGAATGTGTGGTAATCCTGTTCCCAACATGAAGGGGACAGGAGTCCTGCTTGACCTGCTGACTCACTGTCAAGCACTACTGCCGCAGTAGTGGAATATCAGACTCGCTCTTATGTTGTGTATTTCGTTTTACCTGTCTCCCTCTCTGCAGGAGGCTGGTTCTGAGGGGTGAGGCCGAAGGACCAGACTCAATGAGTTTCCAGCGAAATGTCAGAGAAGTCAGGGCAAAGCACCAAGGCAAAGGATGGCAAAACCAAGTATGCGACCCTTAGCCTCTTCAACACTTACAAGGGCAAGTCTCTGGAGACCCAGAAAACTGCAGGTAAGGCAACTCTTAAACATGCAAAAAATGTCACCAAACACAGAACTGCCATTTTGATCTATCCAGTATGATCTGATGCACTTTTATAGAGCTTCCTCTGCATCATGTTAAACGGTAAAACTAGCAAAATTTGAAATAACCTCAGGACCGTCTGCTTAAGAAACCACACATTGTTAGAGTAAGCATGGCTCATCTAGGAAGAATGTGAAGTGCTGGATGGGGAGTCTTTTCCCCCTGGTTCATTTACCCCCAGCTTTCTTCCAGAGTATCGTCTCCTCAAATAAGCAGCCTTTGTCCTCCTGAGTCACCAACATGCATTCCTATGAGCCTTAGGAGAGAGAGCAAAAGCGTATGAGTTGTTTTCTAAATGGTTCCCTGTTCATGAAAGTTTTGCATCTTCTTGGTTGCCAAATCAATATATTTATAAATATCACACATTAATGTATAAATAAAATAAATAAATTGCATTTATTTCCATCTAGGAACTGCCAGACATGGGCTCCAGAGTTTGGGCAAAGTTGCGGCCAGTCGGCGTATGCCCCCTCCAGCCAACTTGCCCAGCCTGAAGGCAGAGAACAAAGGCAACGACCCCAACGTCAGCATTGTTCCCAAGGACGGCAGTGGTTGGGCCTCCAAACAGGACCAGGCCGGAGAAGAACGGTATAAGTGTACAAGTTAACTATAAATGGCTACAGCTGTGTGCTATTGGTGCCAATAGTTGATGTGCATCACCTCAAGTAAGGTTCACTATGTTGAAAAGTCACAGAAGGAGAGTCGTAATTTGAGACATTAACTTCAATCTAAATGCCAAATTATAGTAAAGTACTTTTTAGTAACAAATGTCACACGTACAGTAAACCCCTGCTTATCGTGGGAGTTAGGTTCCAAGAGCACCCACATATAGTGAAAAAAGTGCCTATTTTTACAGTGAAAACACTAAATATGCCCCCAAATATCTTCCAGAAACACTTTAATTTCATTTTAAACTAGGTGTAATACTTTACGCTTGAAAAATGTAAAGGTATCCCTGTATTCATCGTATACAGTATACACTGAACTGCTATCTCCCGCAGTGCTACAATGTAAAATACCAATATTGCTTAAGAAGAAATGAAAAACACAAGTCCACTCAAGATGCATCACAGGGCAGCAGCAAGGAGAAATGAATAGCGTTCTCGGATTTGCTACTTTCAAATTTCCTGCCTCTGAGTAGAATGATCTTTCTCCATCCCAAGACATGATTTCTTTGTGTTCTCTGGACAGTACCAAAAATGTATTTAGATTTTATATGGAAATGTAGCTAAACTTACATTGTTACAAATTAGTAAATTATATTTTTTTCTTAATTTAGCACTAAAACGCAAGGAAAAAAAAGCCATCGTGTAGTGTGTGTATACACCACAGTGTATGTTTGCAAGCACCACCACTCCCCAGCTTAAAAACCTTAAATGTCTTAAATAACTTAAATGTAGGTGTATCACATTATTTCCTCTTTTTCCCTGTATGCTTAAGACTCTGTTTGGCTGTCGGAATAAAATCAGAACAGGTCTTTTATAGGAGAAGCACAAACTTACTCATAGGTTTCACCAAGTTACTGTAAATTAATTTTTTTCCATTAATCATTAAATGTTGATGCATTTTAACAGGATAATACATTTTTATGAAATAATGTGTGCACAAAAGTAATCAAATGTATGTCAAAAGAGAAAATATGATATGCATAAGTACTCAACCACTTCATACTAGTGCTGTGTAGAACTCTACAGCAGATTGAAGTCTCTTGTGATATGTTTCTGCCTGCTTTGTGCAATTATGGGAGTTTTAATATATTTATATATTCAGTAACCTCTGCTTTTTAAAACACCAAAATACGAAGACGACACAGAGCAGTCTTGTTTGCTCCTGCACTCTATGTAACATTCTCTGATTGGCTGCTTTCAAACCTCCTGCCTGTAAGTTCAGCAGTATTTTGCCATTTAAAGATGCTTTCTATGTCTACAGTTATATTTCTTATGGAAATAAAGTTAAATTATGTTCCTTGTTACAAAATTAGTAAATTATATTTTTCTTGACAATTTAGTTCTAAAATGATATTTATATATATTTATTGCCACAAAAAGGCGTAGGGTTTTGGCAATTTCCGTGTACCATTATCAGTTCGGTTCTCAGAAAAAATCTACATTGCACTGAATCCACGATTGCTGATCTGCGTAAAAGTGAGGGGTTACCCTATATATAGGTTTGTTGGACTATGTTTATGTCCCACAAATTTCTAATAGTGCCACAGACTCTAGATTGGATTTAGATCTGGACTTTAGCTTGGCCATTGTAGAATATTAACTTTTTTGTTGTGCAGCCACTCCTGTGTAATTATCCTTGTGTGTCGCATACTTGTCCTTTTGAAGTTTCTCTCAAACTTTTTTGTGACCTGAAACAGTCTTGCATCTTCCTGTATTCCACACTTCACATCCATCCATCGTTTTTAACTAGATACCCAGTCCCTGTTGAGAAAGAGCACCGTAGCAATGATCCTACAACCTCCATAGTTACACTGCATTTGTTGATGAATTGGCAGTGTTGGGTTTGTATCTTAAATAGTGTTTTGTCTAAAAAGCAGTAGTTTTCTCATCTGACCACAAAACCTTACACCATACTGTTGCTGTCTGGCAAACTCCAAATGTGCTTTGATGTATTCTTTAGTACTGGGTTCTTTCTGGAAATTCCAGTTATATAGCCGACTGGTGTATTTTCACTCCGATCTCAACCACTGAACTTTGTAGCTCCTTTAAAGTGTGCCTTTCCTCTCAAGTTATTTTGGCAGTTCCTAAATGGCATGATGCAGCTTCCATTTAATTATTTTTTGTTTTCAAGTAAAACAAGTTCTCAACCTTTAAAATGTCTCTATTACCCTGGCATTATACATCAAACAAAAGATTGGGGACGATGAGAGCATTGTGCATCTGCTATTCTTGTTTACTGTTGTCTTTTAATTATATAATTGTTAGAGGCTAAAATGACATCTCTTTGGTATATTTATTTCTCTTTGCTTAATTTCTTCTCATCTTTTTTGTGTTTGTAGGCAGCAGGAGACCCCTCCCCCGCAGCCAAAGCCC
This sequence comes from Alestopetersius hilgendorfi, assembly GCA_037577075.1. Lineage (NCBI taxonomy): Eukaryota > Metazoa > Chordata > Actinopteri > Characiformes > Alestidae > Alestopetersius > Alestopetersius hilgendorfi. The sequence goes on from JBBIGB010000156.1 coordinate 9,336,243, forward strand.
ACTGTTCCTCAGGTAGTTGAGAACCCTCTGGGTGTAAGCCGCTCCTGGGCCAACAACAAGCAGCCTGGACCACTTGATGGTTAGCCACAGTGCACACACACTCTAGGGACTGCTTGAAACTACTCCTTCCATTTTATCTTCAGCGTTGCTTACAGTTTGAAACTGTCATTTTGTTGTGGCCTGGCTTTCAGTGTACAAAGTAATTCTGATCAGGTCTTAATGAGGTTTTGTAATACATGAATGTCATTCCACATTCTTCTGGCCACATGCCTGACTCTCAGTATAGTCTCTGCATAATAAAGGCAATGTAATTTTCTGTCTAAATAGGAGGTCCACGAATAAGCAGTCAGTTCCACCAGGAGTTCCCCAGCCTGCAGGCAGCAGGTGAGGCAGAGAAACTAACCGAGCAGGAGGAGGAGCCCTATGGACCAGGCCCCAGCCTCAGACCTCAGAGTATGAATTAACTCTTCGGTTGTAGCAAAAACTTTGGTATGATGCTGAAACCTATCATTAAAACCTTACCTTTTCCTGTATGTCTTCCTCCCTTTCTCTGTAGATGTGGGCAGCTGGCGGGAGGGTGGGGGTAGAAATTTGAACGTAGCTCCTAGCCCCTCAGAGATGGACAACAAGGCTTCTGAGGAGGTGGGGGTGGGTGGAGGTACTCCCTCCCCCACAGGGGACTCTGAGGAGCCAGGGAAACCTGCCACTGGGGAAAAGAGAGATGTCAGAGACAGACTTTCTGCTCCTACCTCCCAGCACAAAGTCAATGGTGGACAGCAACCACCTGGAGGGGTAACCTCTCAGTTCCATGCCCAGTTTAGGAACATGATGCCACCTTATGTAAGTGATGAGGCAGATTACCCATGTCATATTCTGAGTATAGACAGGAGTCCTTATGGGCTGTTATAAATAACATATATGAACTATTTCTTGATTTGAATTTAGTTGTATAACAGTGAACTTGATACTAAGCTATAAGAACAAGAACCATGAGTAATGTTGCATTTTTCAGCAAATAATATTGACCGTGCGTATTGAATTTCCTTATGATTAAGCTGTTTATACACTTGCTTTACTTTAGGTTAAATAGGGATCTGAATAATAAACTCATTGTGTTTGAATGGTTTGCTTTGGCTAAATTCTTAGTCCTGTGAGTTCATTATAATCTAGTTTTTGTAAAAGTAACTTCATTACAATTTTTCTGTAGATGTTCCCTCCATTTTCTCGTATGCCATTTGCACCTGTGCAAGGAAACTTCAGATTCTCTGCACAAGATGGATCAAAGTAAGTAATTTAAGCAGACCTTAAATGCAGCATGTATTTGATGTTAAATGTCACAGACCATGTCACTTTAAACAAGGTAATCTATTCGTTTTTGTTTTCCCCGGACAGATTGTTTAATGCAGGGATCCTTAGTGTCCCTTAATCCAAACCTAGTTGCCATATCATTGCTCATGCCAGCTACTAATGGTGTTTATCATTCACCTCTTAATTGGTGTCTCTGGAAAGACAAGACATTATTCCGACATTATTCCTGCATTAACTGAAGTTAGACCTGTTGTAAACCATCATCTTAACCCTTTTCGGCATCATGTTGACTTTTGCTCTTTTCCTCCTCCAGGGGTTTACGGGGGAATGGAAGGCCTCCTCAAGCGCCTCCCCAGTCCTGGCTCCAAGATCCAGACCGGCCTTCTATTGTGAGTGCTTCGGAACTGAAGGAACTTGACAATCTGGACACAGATGCTGATGAGGGCTGGGCTGGTGAGTTAACTCTTGAATATGTTGGTATTACTTCAACCTGTATATATGTTTGACTTAAGCCTAAATGGACAACCGTTTCTTCATCAACAGGTGCCCAAATGGAAGTTGACTACACAGAGAAACTTAACTTTAGTGACGATGAGGAAAATCATGGAGCCAAGGAGAAAGGAGACAACTGGTTAGTGCTCAAGTTTATGGATGCATATGTTCAGCATATTTACTGAATGGGAGTGTGACATTTTGAGTGTTTTTCTTGATAGCCAGTTGTATAAATTATTGTAGACCATGTTCTGGCAAAATGTTTTGTGACTTTGGCTCGAACTTACTGCATTTCTAGATCTGACTATATGTAGATTGTGAAATCACTGTATCTTAAATAGAAGGTATAACTGGAATGTTCACAAACAGGGAGTGGATGAGTAAGATGGACCGCATGCGATCACGCAATACTGATGCCCAAGAAGGCTGGAAAGAGACCGGGGAAGAGAAAAGTGAGGGGAAGAGCTCATGGACTGACAGTGTGGATCCGAGAGCTCCCTCTCCGGGTGGTATGAATCAGTACACTAAAACAGGATCTTCCTCAGACTACCAGGTAAAGAATGCAATTATTAATTACATTAGAAAGTATTAATAAAAGTAATCAGTTATTGTTGCAATTTGTTAACCCACAGCCAGCATGATCTGAATATGGGACACCTTGAATGTTACATTAGCCAGGTTTCCATCCAAGGAGTTTTTGCAAAAAAATATTTGGCGCTTCAAATTATTTACCGATATGGCTGATGGAAATGCTAATTATATATAAAATTCAATCCCGGTTCTTGCTGCGCTATGTGCGTATTGTGAAGTTGCGTCTTCTTCGTAAAAGCACAGAGACGGCGGTGCTGCTG
>JBBIGB010000156.1:9350944-9363922 GCA_037577075.1 Alestopetersius hilgendorfi
TAGCAACGACAGACGCTTCCGGAGCGCAAGCGCCTGAGCGCTTTTGGAAAGAAGGAGAAAGCGACGCACCTCCTATCCTTATATAATTGCATGGAATGTTTTTAATGGGCAAAAATACTTAAATAAATAAAGTTTAATTTGTCTTGTCTTTTTTTTTTTGCTCATCCGAAAACTGATCCGATCCATGACTTAAAACCATGATCCGATCCGAACCGTGATTTTTTTTTTTTTTTGATCCGTTGCACCACTAGTTATTCCTGTGATGAATGCAAGTCAATGACGTTAACATTTATTAAAGGTTTTTCTTGTTTAATTTCAGTTGGACCCATCAGCCCTCCTCAACCACCATCAGTCAGCGCCTGGAATAAACCCTTGACCTCCTTCACTGGGACCGTGACTTCTGAAGTGCGTGTGGTACCATGTCACATGTTTGACACTACTCATCATACTTACTATTTCACCTGTTGTGTGGCTAGTTGGACCTATACAAGAATCAGATTTTAGTTCTCGTATTATTTAAAAAAAAACTCTTGCCTCATCAAAGATGTGCCCTGTACTCGCAGTTTTAATATTGTTAAGTAAAACTATGTATGATTATAAGGGTGGAAAGGCTGGATCGGAAGGTGGTGTGGAGCTTGGCATGGAGAGTATACAGTTTGGTGCTCCCTCTTCAGCGGGTAGCACAGACAGCGATGGCGTACCACCCCTACTAGAAAAAACATTGGATAATAAACTTCCTGAACCAAAGGAACAGAGACAGAAACACCCTCGTGCTGGACCAATCAAGCCACAAAAGGTAAAGCATTTGCTTACACACTTCTAGCACCTTATAGTGCAGCATACAGGGATAACAAGCCATAGACATGCAATTATGTGGTGTACCAAGTGAACTGGCTGTAAGCTTATCCCTGGCCATATTTGCTACTCAGCTGCCTGACATTGCTGCTCCTGAGCAGAAGGAGTACAAGCCAGGCCCCATTGGTAAAGAGCGCTCACTGAAGAACCGGAAGGCCAAAGATGGCCGCCAGTCAGATGGAGAGGGTTTGGAGAAGAGTGGTCCTGGGAGCAGCCGGGACAGAGACTCTAGCTCTCCTGCCAAAGACAAAGTTCCTGAACTTGGAGATATTGAGGGCATGATCACAGTCCCCTCGGCTGAATACTCAAGCAGCTCTAAGGTATGGCAATGATGACTCATCCAGCTGAAAAATGTGCAGACAGCTTTTTATTTATATTGAAATAAATGAATACAATCTGGAATGTATTTTGTACTTTCTGGGTGTTGATATATAAGTGATGGTGATGCTATTTTGCAGGAGTCTGTAACTGACTACACTACCCCGTCCTCCTCCCTGGCCGATACTGTACCCACCGGAGGGAGCAAAATGGAAGACAGCCTGGTTGCTAATGTGAGCCATCACCTTTCTTTTCTCTGCCCCTTTCCATCTCCCCTTTCTCTTGCTGGCTTTTGCTTCCTTCTCCCTGCCAGTTATTCTTTTAAGTTAGTTTTGTACAAAAGTCACCTTTTTGTTCATGTGTGTTGGCCAGGTGGCGCTGCCTCATTCGCTGCCTCTGCCTCGTAGAGAAGCCCTGCAGCAGAGCTCCAGCCTCAGCACTGTCTCCCCTGCTACAGTGGACCTCACACTGAAGGTGACATATCTTTGCACCCTCTACCTTGTCTTTTTTCCACAAAGTAAACAAATGCTTACATTTCAAACAGTACAGTGCAGAACAATATGCTCCAGGTGAGTCCATAACCATTTCCCCTCTTTGCCACTTTCCCAGATGGAATCCGCTCGTAAGGCATGGGAGAATTCTCCCAGTCTGGGGGAAAAGAGCTCTCCTGTCACCTCCTCTGCCTCCCCCATCAGCAGTGGAGGAGGAGCAGGCAGTGCTTCCTTCAGCTCCTTCTCCAGTGCCTCTGTGCCTCAGATACCCGTTGCCTCTGTTACACCTAGCACCTCGCTGTCAGGTAAACTATGAAAAAGTCCCTATAAAATCACTTACTTAGTCACCTGCTCCTCAGCTTTGCAGTCTGCAGTGTATTTATGGATTGCATAGCTTAATGCCAGAGGTGGGGACCTCGAGTTTGAGACTCGGGCTCAGATCGCACAAACACAGACTTGCCCTCAATGACTTGACTTGGGTGTTGACTCATGAGTCATGGAATTATTTATTTATATCTCGCACTCTTTCCAACAACCTGAAAACCGTTCATCTCGCTCTGGTTTTCAGCTAATAGTGGTTTTCTAGGGGTCGTTGGAAAGGTTTCACCGAGCCCGCTTTAACTGTGTGCAATATATTTTTCATATTTAACATTTAGATTTAAGATAATTTAAGGCAAATCCTCCATGTTGGTGAGGGAATATCACAGCACCAGTCCTGCCCCCTGCTCAGTAACAGCCAGTTGTAATTGGGGTGTGACCAATTAGCATATCTTCTAAACATTTACAGCTCAACATTTACAGCTCAAAAATCCCACATTTAGAGTCACCATTTGTAGTCATTGCCACTCAAAGACTTGAGACTTGACTTGGACTCAAGCACAAAGACTTGTGAACATTTCTGCTTAATGCTGCCTTATACCAAACCTCCTTACCTAATTATAATTAGTTATTCATGAGGACCAGGGATGTGCTGATCTAATACAGGCCAATCTCACTGGATTGAAAAAAGCCATGTAAATGCATAACTAAACTTTGAGCAACATGCCTTAAAGAGAGAAATTAGACAGGAGTAACACAGATGAGCAGCAAGGCTGTGTCCCAGAGATCTTGCTACATCTTCCACATAATAGGAATTAAAGCTGCATCCACACAGTGTATGAGTAACAAAAAGCCACTGTCTGCAAGAGCCATGTATGCAGAGTTCCATAATAGCCAAGTTGTGCGCTTGGTTTGGAAACTTACTAATTTACTTGCCGCACTATAGAGAAAGTAGGAGGCCACTTCCGATTCGATGTCTATCCAGCCATGAATTATAACTGGTGTCAGATTGGTAGATACTCAGAGTTGCTTTGTCAGACATGAAAATCCCTAATAAGGATTCATGTGATATACTTTTTTGCAGGTTCTGCCACCTACACCACGTCGTCTTTGAGCACTAAGACCACATCGGCGTCGGACCCTCCCAACATCTGCAAAGTGAAGCCACAGCAGCTGCAAAGTTCTGGAATGTCCAACAGCAACTTCTCCCAGCTGGGTTGTGTGCCCTCTTTGTTACCGCAACAGCAGACCCCACAGGTCTTCGTCTCTCAGTCTGCAGCCGGTATGGGACTCACATTGTTTTCTCAAACCTACACAAGTGTAGGTGTATACCATACACTTATCACGCTTGTAACCATTTGCCCATTTTTACTTTCCCAGTCTTTAAACTTTCCTCTTGTTGTCTAAGTTTGATTTGTTTTTCATGCTTTGTCATTGTACTTTGTATTTGCTCACTGTGTGTAGGTTCTGCAGCCCAAATTCCAGCATTCTACATGGATACCAGTCACCTGTTCAGCACACCTCATCCTCGTCTGCCTCCCCCTTCCATTGCCCAGCAGCAAGGCTTTCAGCCTGGTCTCTCGCAGGTAAATCCTGCCTACCTTGATATTAATATATTAGTGCTGGTCCTGTACACCTGTTGGCGTGCCAGAAACCCTCCACAACCAGAGCTGAATGCTCCTGATCGATGATTTTTCTGCATCACGTTTGTAATATTCATATTAAAATGTTTAAATTGTATGTCTGTAATATGTAAATTGGTGTTTGACATTCACTTGTGGTTGTGCTTATGTAGCCTACAGCAGTGCAACAGATTCCGATCCCCATCTACGCCCCCCTGCAGGGTCAGCCCCAACACCAGGCCCAGCTTGGTCTCAGCACTGGCCCTCCCGTTTCTCAGCCACAAGACCTGTTTAGCTCCTCCATTCAACCATACAGGTACACCTGCTGACAGATCATTCATAGATAATGAACATGATCTTATTTTTTATTTAAACAGTTTTAAGTTCACTTTTTTTTTTAAAGTTCTTGACTAAGAATACCTAACCTACATTGTTTGATGCATGTCTATCACTGTTTAAAAATACTTACTCTTTTGGAACCTCATGTATGTCCCATAGTCTGTATAAACAACTGCTATGTTCAGTCTGAAATGCAAAATGAACTTTTCAAATCAGCACTTAATGTCCACATCCCTTCCTGTTTTCTCCAGGTCTCAGCAGGCTTTCATGCAGAATAGTCTATCCCAGCCATCGCCCATAATGCTATCTGGGACCGCCTTGCATAGCTACCCAGGGGTACAGCCCACAGAACTGGCAAAGCCACAGTCAAGTTTGGCCTTCCAGCAGACATCCAATGCTCAGCACATCCCCATCTTGTTTGAGCCACAGCTCAACCAGCCCTCTGGCATAGGCGGCTCCCAGCTCATAGACACACACATTCTGCAGGTATTAATCTGGAAGTTTAAAAATAGAAATTTTAATCGCAAATGTCAGTTTTGAAATGTAAATGTATTGAGATATTTACTATTGAAAATAACTCCCAAGCCAGTGCTTCAAAGCAATGTTTTCTCTTTTATTCTAATTCTTTGTTACACTTGTTTTTTTGCAGCGCCAGGGTATGAGTCAGCATTCAAACCTGTACTCTGGGCAAGTGCAGCAGCACACACAGAACAGCTACTACAGCTCTACGCAAAGCCCCAGCTCTGCACTACAACAGGTAAAGGCACTTCCCCCAAAAAAGTGTGTTTATGCATGGACTCTGGAGGTAAACACAATAGGGATTTGTCCCCAGTATTTTATATGAAACCTCAGTCTTTAGTTGCAGAATATTGAAGTAATGTTGATTTGTTTTTTCAGGTACTTGACATTAATGTAATGTGTTTATTCTTTTCTTCTTTCCTTAGGTTACAGTCCCCATGCCTGGCTCCCAGTTGTCATTGCCAAGTTTTGGTTCTGGTGGGGGTCAGCCTCTGCTAGCCCTGCCCCAGTCTCTGCCCCCAACCCCTCCGCAGGCCCAGCCGCCAAACATAAACCGCCAACCCCCGAACAGTCAGCCCTACCGTGGTCTTATTGGCCAGAACACACACAGCATGATGCAACCTTCTAACAAGGTACACTTTCAGTCTTATTGTTTGAGAACATATAAATACACTCTTTTGCGTTTTCTAATGTAGAGTGATTGAACATGACAATTTAAAAAAAGCAAATGCACCTGAATGAAATGAAGTAAAATCGGTTTGTGACAGATGTGCGAGATGGACTTAAAGCTGTTTGGCAGTGGAATGGATGTGAAACCTGGAACTCCTCCAGTCAGTGCAAGAAGCACTACCCCCACCTCAAGCCCTTACAGGTAGAGTCAACTTTGGTCTCTCTCCCACTTTTGGGCCTGTGCATGGAGTGTAACCTTTCCAGTGCCATTTCACCAGTTTGATTCGGTACACTTTTAATAAGTGTGTTAACACCAACATCACCACCTTAGTGAGCACACATTTTCCAGTAGCTGGGAACAGCTCTGTTTACTATAAAACATGTTAGAATCTGGCTAACCGAAGTTACACTGGCACAAGTTGAAATGTTTTTTGGTGTATGGAGCTGTGGCTTGTTGTGCTAAGGAGATGCTAGTAAGGTCTTGTCTTTCTTTGGGCGAAGCACATGCACAGACAACAGAAAGCTCTTAAGGAGGGCTGGGCAATATGGCCTAAAAATATATCTATTGCAATACACTATGTATCTCAATACCTTAGTCCTCCAAAAAACACTGTGTAAATGCTAAATTTGACCCTTTATTGCTTAAAATCTGAGTTTAAGCCAAGGTATATGTAGTAAATGCTATGTTAAACTTTGTTTAAAAAAAAAAAAAGCAAACATTTTTAAACCTCAGTTTTATACAGCACATGAATGACATTACAAACTTTCAATGTCTTTTACTTGACTCTCTTGCAATGGTCTTGTGCAATAATGGTCACACAGCAATAAAAAATGACCTAATATGCTGAGGGGTAAAATTTTGGCTTACCAGTCACACTAACACCTAATTATGTGGTTTTCTCTTTTATCCATTGTTAACAATACTGCTATATAGACAGAATGAATTTAATAGCATATTTTATTAGTTGCTGTAACCAAACCTAGAAAATGTAAAAAACTGTACATATTTTATTACAGCAATTTAACCCCTGTACAAGTAAACAAAAGGGGAAAAGAAATTGCCCACCCCTACTGCGAAGAATGCTCTAGTAGTGTCCGCAGATGATGGTCAGAATGTTGGATGTCTGGGCTGTATTCAAAGGGTCCTTTTGATTGGAGTAGCCTTGTACACTGGCCTAGACATGCAAACTAGTGTTTGGAATGTAACTTTAGATTCATACAAGACCAGAAACTTCCTTCACATGTATTACATATCTACTGCCTGTTTTGTCACAGAGCTCAGTCTGTGATATTCCGCTCCCCTCTTCTCAGGGCAAGCTCCACAAGCCCAAGCAACCAATCAAGTAAGATGAACAGCATGCTGTATCCCAAACAGTTCCAGTCTGGATCACAAAGCATGCGCATCCCACAGCACTTTCCTGGACAGTTCAACCCACAGGCAAGCAATGAAAGCTCACATTCTCCATTCATACTAAACAGGGTTTTTTTTTTGTCTTTGTATTCATTTAAGAAAATATACAATTACCTTTTTTTCTTCTTCCATCACATGCAGATGTTGTCCCAGCCTAATATGGTGTCTCCTCTGGTACGTCCTCCTCATGCTAACTCCTTTCCTGGGGGAGTGCAGCGTACCCCAATGGGCCCCCCCATGTCTCCCAACCTGAGTGGAGGTCTGATGCCTCACCCTAGACCCCAGCATCCACCCCGTGGCCCCCAAGGGCCTCCTCTTGCACCCCGTGGCACACAGGCTGCTCTGAAGGCTGAGCAGGACCTTAAGGTAAAGAAAAGTTCATATAGGATAGTTTATGTAATCAGAATGATGACTTTTCTGATTTTTCTTTATATTACAATAGTAAATAAGGGAACAAAAGGCCTGACAGGCCTGTAATGGCATCCTTTCTTGACTGCATTTGAACACATCATTCCGTTTGTCCTCCCTCACACAGGCGAAACAAAGAGCAGAGGTACTACAGTCCACTCATAAGTTCTTCTCTGAGCAGCAACAACTTAAGCCTCCAGCTTCTAAGGCCACTCGTATGGAGGGAGCAGGCAAGTCGATCGACAGTGTCGCCCCAAACCACCAGGGGGCTCCACCCGACCGTGGTGAATCTGACAAATCCACACCACTCGCTGCTGCCAAGCCTATTCGGACTGGCCCCATTAAACCCCAGGCCATCAAACCAGAAGAGAGCAAGTAAATGTGTCCACCTTCAGCAAGACGGGCAGACAGATGGACAGATTGATGGATAGATGGATTTCACAGAGAACATCTGCTAGAGCACATGCAGCCTTGCTGGAGAGTAGGAAGGGTGGGTTTTGGAGAGAAGGATGGGGATGCAGGATGAACAATAGCATACAGATTAGGAAGTACTGGGTGTTCATCGCCTTTACATAGCCTCATCCTACTACAATCCTTTCCAGACCCCTCCATCCTTTTCTCTCTATGGTGGACGGGTGATTGTTGGAGTGCTGTTATCTCTAGCGTGGGTGTGTTTGGGTTTTTTTTGTTTGTTTTTTAAAAGATAAACTCAGATAAAAGGCTGAAAACCAATCACTGTACGTCCCTAGTGTACAGTATAGATTTAAAGCAACAGGAGAGGTTACATTTGCTGCTGAGTATGCAAATTCATTTTATTACTAAATTCAATTTTTTTGTTGTTGGGTTTCGCCCCTCAACTCTCCCCCTGTCTTGGGGGTTGGGGGGCAGTTTCTACTGAAGAACTTTGTCCTTTTTTTTTTTGTTTTTTGAAGTTCAAGGAACAAACCTTTATTTAAAAGATTTGTTCTAGATCTTGCGTTCTAGCACCTCCATATAGATTTTCTTTTTTGAAAACCTTGTTGTTAATGTCTCAGAGGATGAGACCTAAAGAAAATATGCACACCCACATCACTAATCTGTGTGCACGGCCACTGCTCGCGTTCTCCCTTTCACTATTACAACGACCAAGTGGTATGCCAAAAACATGGACGGTTTATAAATCTCAGTTGCTGTTTCTCTTTGCGCTTTTCATTTCCCTGAGAGAAATGTGCTGTTAGAGCCACTGATTTGATAGATTATTGATGGGTTTGACGATTGATTCATTGATTGCAGTCTCCACTGTGAGCCTTTCTTCCTGCCTTCTCTGTAGTGTTTTTTTTTTTTTTTTAAGAGTTGTTGGAAAAGTGGGAGCATGTATGTGTATGGAACCTCTCTTTGAATCTTTAGCCAAAGTTTAGGCATTATAAAAAAGCCACTTCATCGTACGCATACATTGACAGACGACCGCTCCAAAAGCCGTTCTTGGTCCACAGGTAGTACGGATTTTTTGTTTGTTGTTTTTTTAAGTTTACTCCAGAGCAGTTGTGCAACTGCCTTCTATTAGCTGAAGAACTTCCCCTTCACTGATTTGAATGTTAGTGGAGGTGTTTCATATGCTTCACTTTCTCTCCCAGTCAACTCAGCATCGTTAGTCTTTCACTCTCCTTTCTACAACTCTCCCAGCCGTGCTGCTGACAGTGCCGTAGGGCAGGACCCTGACCTCTCTTACAGTCAATCACAGCAAAGGGAGGTCAGGGATGATCTGTCTTGGGCAGCAGTTTTTGATTAAAGCTCAAGATGATAGCTGCAAGATTAAAGACAAATTTACAATGTGAGTCGGCCTGTAGAGAAGGGCATCTAAGGGCAGAAAAAGGTGAGTTTTGTTTTTTGTTTTGAAATTGAACTGTAGTTCAGCAGCAAAAAGGACTTTGTTTTCAGTTGGAATGACCACAGGCCTCAGTCAACTGGGCCTCTACCCTCTCCAGTCTATTTCTCTCAGGTTGCTATGGCAAAGAGGGGGGGGCTATAGATATACAGGTGTTTTCAGTGCGGCCCTCCCAAATGAGTAACAAAGAAGAGAGGAAAGGGTGGAGAGAGGAATGATTTTTGTTTTCTCTTGTTTTATTGTACAGGGGTTAAATCGCTGTAATAAAATATGTACGGTCTTATTTACATTCTTGGTTTGGTTACAGAAACTAATAAAATAATATGCTGGTAAAAAATCGAGTACTATGCACTGGTGATTGCTTCTGTCTGCATAGCAGCATTATTAACAATGGTTAAAAGAAAAAACAAGGCATATGCATCATTCACTAAGGTTTATTCAGTGTTGAACACATTTTATATCATTTGTTTCCTATGAATAACCATGCTGTAGTAGCTATAAAAGTTTCTAAAAAGCTGGCAGGAGTAACTTGGAGGGTGAGAATAAAATGTAGAGTAGTACAGAATTGTAGGGTTCTTGTTTTGTTGTTTCTTAGGTCTGAACTTTAATACTGGAGCAGAATAGTCCCTCTCCCAGGCTGCTTTTCAGTGCTGTACACAAACACACGTAGTTACAAACAAGAAAAGTAGAAAAATAATTTCTCTATTAACATTTAAGTGGGCCATGCCACTGCAAAGGAAAAGAATATACAAAAATCTCCCATTTTCAAAAATAGCTTTTTGGGAGTGATGTGTGGAAAAAAAGCCATAATTACAAAAAATTACAAACATTAATATACCACAACGGACAGTTTATAACAGGTTAAAAGGAGAGGAAAAATACAAGTGAGAGCTGATTATCTAAGACCAGAGCATCTTTACATGAGTGGTTGCCTGTATTTCGGTAAATGCACCTTGAGCTTGGTGGTCGAGGAAACAAAATCAGACAGTTCTATTCTTCTCAAAGCTTGCATTGGTGTAAAGAGCGCTTGTGTGTTTGTGTGTAAAGAGCGCTAGAGTGTTAATTGCACTTTAGCTTCATGATTAATGGGTTATTTGACCACGCTGACATTAATGTGCATGTTTAGAAAATTATTCAGTAATGTTTTATTCATGAATCATGATTGTTTCAAACTGTAGGTCTAATAATAATCACAAAGCCAATATGACCTGTTTTTACAGTCTATAATTTAAACCCTTCTTGACTCGCGCAGTGCTTTACTGTTTGCCCAGCCGTACGTCATACGACACAATGTGGTAGTTGTCCCAGGCGAAGAGCTTTCTCTGGACTGGGTTGTAGTCGATCATGCTGTTGTAACGGTACCGGTTCTTGAACGGCACGGAGATGGCTTTGCTCTGACTGGTGGCTGTGTCAAAGCTGTAATTGACAGTGGTGTTTGGCGAAGTATAGCTGGCCACTGTGTACAGTCTGCCGCAGATGACGAAGGCGTTGGCCACGGTGGTCTTGCGGATGTTGGTCTCCCAGCTTCTCTTCACCTCCAGACTGTGGGGGTCCAGCTGGGAGATCACGATGGCGCCCTTGGCCTTGTTGGTGCTGTAGATGACCCACAGGCCCTCCTCGTCTACGGCGAAGTCGATGTCTGTGTAGCCGCCCCAGGAGTAGGGGAACTGGCCGTGGAAGCCGGCGTGGGGCAAATCTCTGCGGGCAGCCACGCTCTCGGAGGCCAGGTCGTAGCGCATCAGGGTACGGCTGCGGCGCCGCTGGTAGTAGAGAGAGCCGCGGTACATCGCGGCGCCTGTGCTTTCCACAGCCTCGGGTAGGAGCAGAACTTTGGTGGGGAAGCCGCGGGACAGCTGCTCCATGTCTTCATAGCCGAAGAGCTGTCGGACCTCAGAGCCTACAGTGTCGATCCGCCACACCATACCCGGGCCATACGGTGCAACAGGCTCTGGGTCCTGCATCCACACACCATACTTACCGGCAATGCTGTCTGCCTTACGGTGAGTCACTGGCTCGCTCAGAGACAGCAACTCACCACAGCCTGCAAGAGAGACCAGAGGAGGGTGATATCAGTACCTTTGACAGCAAAATATGAATCCACGGTTCAGATGAAGTGCTTGACAAATACTTGATCTGAAATATGGATTCCATCAAAGATGCTGATAAATATGAATCCAGGTCAAGTATTTGTCATATACTTACAGGAACATCAAGCACTAGAAGAAGCATTGAATGCATTGGAACTGAATTGAGAAAGTACATAAACATGATGGGAAGGAACCATATTTACTAAGGAGATCTCAGGTCATCCCAGCATTCTTGCTGGTGCAAGTGATCGGGGGGTATACGGTGTACGACCCCTTTCCTAAAATATTCTGAAACGGAGATGACGGGCAGCTATGGATGGAAGCTCATGGTTGGGATGTTTGGCAGAATTCAAAATGACTTGGGGTGGTGGCAAGAACAAAGTTTGTTTTGCACGATGGTCTTACCGAATGAACCTTGATGTTACCTTTTTAGTACCTTACTAAAGATAGCCAACTCCTTTTATAAGCTGGACTGTTTAGGGCCCATGCATAGTGGTAAAAATAACTTTGTTTTGTCCAGTCAGCAGTGTGATATGTGCCATATTGGTATTTGGGGTAAATGAGGAAGACTGGAAGGAGGTGTGTGTGTGTGTGTGTGTGTGTGTGTGTGTGTTGGGAGTAATCCAACAGTGCATTTCGATGTCTATATTGGGAGAAATGTTGGTATTGCGGCTCACAAAGTGTGTGGGTAAAGAGTATTGAGAGTGGCCACATTTACCTGTATTATCTTCTGGGTTTTCTGAAGTCGGGGCAGGAACCTCAGCCACTTCAGCCTTTAGCTCCTGGTATCCTGGACTAGCGTAGTGCCAAGTCGGGTCTGGAAGAGAGAAGGGAGAAAACAGTGAACTAGAAAACAGTGAATTTCAAACGACAATCAAGCATCCAAAACTTCAAGGTGAGTGGAAGCAGAATGAACGTAGAAGGACAGGTGGAGTCCAGATGTAGCAGTTTCTTCTAGACTGAAACTGAGCTGTGGTGACTGTAAAGGGACCGAGTTCTAATTTCCTGTCTTCGTGATTCTCTGCAATCCAACACGAACTATTCAAGGAACAGGCTGCGTGTTTTTTTTAGTTCAGTTAAGTTGCTCATTGCCCATTTCACCCTGTATTTGCCTTCTGCCTTCACTTAGGAGTTCTGTGAAAGACTCCCAAACAGACCATAAGATTCCCCTACTAACTCTCAACATTTTAACAGCACTCTGTATCTGCATTGGACAGAATAGCCGTGTGTGTGTGTGTGTGTGTGTATGTGTGTGTGTTGGAATTCACCTCTCAGGCTGCTTGTATCTCCTTGTGTCCCGCCTGGTCTAGACACCAGATGAGAAAGGGCAGGGCCTAAATGGCAGAAAGGAAGTTCAATTTCAAGATGGAAATAAACTTATAACTGATAACAATTGATTTTTCTTCAGGCAGTCGAGGCTGTAATACTGCTACAGGTCCTGATTGAGGCACATAGATAGATCCCCTCTGACAATGTTGTTCCCCCAATTCCTTGTTTTACAATAAGGGAAGCTAAATGGTATCAGATTAAGTGCTGCAAGCTGTAATAGAGCCAATTTGCATTTACACACAATTACACACTCCCTGGCAATGTCTTCAATGCACTTATATATAGATACATGTTTCTGGATCATCTCGCACTTTCTAAATCAGAAACTCTTCAGTGGCTACAAACTGAAGACCAAATCTCTGCTGTTTCCCCTCAGGCTCATTATGGCAAAGCGATTACGAGTCATTCGAACAGGGCAAGCACGTTTTTGTCACATTTGTTGCACTGATAAAGGGAATCTGATTTTTATTTTATTCTGAGTTTTGCAAAAGAGGGACTACAGCAAAGCTGGATTCACTTGAACATGTTTAGTTAGACATGTAAGAAATTAATGTATAGGTAGTTTTAGTTTAAGTTAAATACGATATATGTGTCAGTTTATTGTAAACGAGGTTTTATTCTGAGGTATATAAGGTTTACATGTGGTACATCATGTTTTTATGGCATATAAGGGGGCAGTTGGATGGCCTAGTGGTTAAGGCATCCGCCCTGCGACCAGAAAGTCCGGGTTCGATCCCCAAGGCTGCTA